>JACERP010000586.1:0-49324 GCA_014080715.1 Scenedesmus sp. NREL 46B-D3
CCGCAGCAGGAGCAGCAGCAGCAGCCGCAGCAGGGGCCGTGGGCGATCCAGCTCCCGCAGCAGCAGCAGCGGGCGCAGCAGCAGCCGCAGCAGCACCCCCCCACGGCGTGGCAGGCGGTAGGCGGTGGTGCAGTGCCGCGAGTGCTGCATGAAGAAAACCCTCACAGCTACGCAAGTTGCAAGCATGGGCTGGCAGGCTGGAGCTGTGCAGGGCTGCAACAGCCGGCAGCAATGTGCAGGTGCATGAGCTCTGGAACAGCTTATTGCGTTGTTCTGGCGCCACCAGCTGGTGTTCAAACAGCAAAAGCAAGCAGTGTCGACAAGAGGCGGCTGCTCAATGTATGGCTGCTTGAGCAGCAGCGCCGCGTCGAGGGCGCTGATGCTATGGCTTGAATGGGTATTATGATGATGATGATCCTCATGCTGCATGAACCGCAGGTTTGGGCCGCCGTGAATGGGTGATAGGTTCGGGCTGGTTGGGTAATAGGGTGCGTGCTGACGTGTGTAGACGGGTCGGGTTCAGAATTTCGGTGGTGCTGTGGCCAGCGGGTGCTAATGCAGTCTGTGTACTCCAGGTGCGGGCCTTTGTAGGTGTATTGTTGTACAGTGTTCTACCGTTACACCGTTGCCCGATACACCGTTTACCCCCTTATACCGTCCTTTAGCCTGTGCAAACGAGCTCGGCAGGGCGTTTTCCGCCCCCATACACCGTTTCCTTGTACACCGTTACCGTCCATCGTTGAGCCCTGGCCTCACTGACAAACGGTGTAAAAGAACGGATTTAACGGCTCCTGGGCTCCAGGTAAATGCAAAACTGCGCACCTCAAGCAATGCTGGACCAGGAGACCCCCGCCCAAGTTCTCCTGGTGCTCCGAGTGGGCTGCCATGCAGGCACGCATTCCTGCAGCAAGGCCTCAAATATCCAAACATACCTGTAGCGCAGAGAACTGAAGGGCAGAAGTGTCAATGAGTGCACACCCCGGGCGGGGAGGCACCCGTGACACCTGCGCACCACCTTGAAGTAGTCTCCAGTAGACCCCATGTCAGAGCCCGTCATGACAATAACACTCGCAGCAAAAACGCAGCAGCAGCATGTGTATCGGTTTGCCAAAATCCTGCGTTTTCTGCGTCTGATCCCGCTGTTTCATGGCAAATCTTCCTAGATGATCCAGATGAGCATGTGGTGGAGGGCCAGCTGACAACTGATGCACTGGTCTGTGCAGCAGTGCCTCAGCTAGGAGCTGCGCTGAGGTCAGCGGTCCAGAGTCCAGCACTGCAGGCTCAGGCAGCAGCAACTGGTGTGACAGTGCCGGAGGGGGATGCTGATGATGTGGAGCCTGCGAAGGCTGAGACCCTGCAGGAGGCGCAGCAGGCACTGGCTGTGCTGCAGACCTTCATGCGAGATGCCCCTGTGACCGTTGTGAGCCCTGCTATGCGCACTTCTGCAAGCAGCATTGCTGATGCTCTCAACCGCATGCGCATTGACAGGGCGCGCCAGGAACCCATCTTCAGCTACGTGGCAAGAACAGGCTAAGCCTGCCACTTGTGTATGGTTGCTTGTGTGCCTGCACTGCAGTGCAGCTGTGGTGCTGCCAGGACGTCATGGTGCATATGGTGCCACTATGCACTTGCAGAACTGCTGTGTCTGTTCACTGTTGGTGGCAGCTGCTGCGCTTGAGCCAGCATGGTCAAATACAGGCTGTGTGTCGAAGGGATGACGTTTGGCCTATAGCAACTTGACAAAACGGACCCCTGCCGCGCAGCATTAACATCGTAACAAGCACAGTAGGTTATGCGGTCCTCCAGGCCGCTTCGAGGCCGCTAAACGCACTACCCCTGGATACACCGTTTACCCCCTTATACCGTCCTTAGAGCCTTGCAGACTAGTGAACGGTGTAACGGTAGAACACTGTGTACTGCTATTGTGCCGGCGGTGCTTGGTCCTTCGCGCAATGGCAATGGCTCGGCGATCGTGGCCATCCCATTTGCGTAGGTGTTGCAGTAATTAAGCTCTAAAGAAGCGGTGGGAGGATTTCGTGCGCCTATATAGGAAGCAGCGTCCTCCGGTGAGTGGGCCGACTCAGCGAGGCGGCCTGGCTTAGGTTATTGTGTCTAATATCTGTAACGATCGTGATTTACGCCAGCTAAGTCACATGATAATGGCTACCAGTATGTGGTAGGACTTCATAACAGCGGGTGGTATGATGAATGCACCCCACAATGGTATGGTTTTACGCATACAGCTTTTGCTTTTGCATGTTGCCACCCTGTTTATGGCTCGTTTTAGCAGCAGGTGTGATTTGCACCCCCCCCCCCCCCCCCTCGCTGCTGCTCTGCTCTAGAGCCAGGTCACCGCTTTAAACGGTGATGCAGCAGCCGCTACGCATGCCAAGATATGTTGCCTTTGTTTAATAGTAACATGTTGTGTTTGCAAGCGGCTTTTTGGCAGGCATGCAACACCTTCTGTGACAAGTCACTTGAAGTGGTATTTTTCAAATGCTTGGCATGCACTTCTACAGAACTACATACATGTGCGCGCACTTTCGTGACTTTGCGTGCAATCAGCTGTATCTTGCAACGTTGAAAGCTTGTCACAACAACACGCTGTCCTTGCTGCAGCTGACGCCTGAACATCCACGCCCCGCGTGCGGCCGCAGATACGTCTTGCTTTCGACTCAATGTACCGATTACGACGAAGTTAGTCAGTCAGTCGCAGCAAACTTTGCTGCAGCAAACCTAAAGCAGCGCAGGTGCCACAGCAGGAGGAGAGAGCAACGACCACCCAACCCATTCTTGAAAGGCCGGCCAAGGCAGCGTGTACAGGACGGTGATGATCTGGAACATGATGAAAGTACTGTGGCAGCCCTGCAGTTTTGCCAGGGTGACAGTGAACACTGTCAGCGAGTGCAGCAGCAGCGCCGCAATTGGGATGAACGCAGGGCAGCAAACACCAACAGCATGCACAATATGAAGCTTATCAGGAAGCTGAAGACCAGCTGAGGCAGCAGCAGAGCTGCATGCAGCTGATGAATGAGCGTGTGCTGTCAGCTGTCGCACGGCACGGCTGTCACATGCTCAGCGTGCCTGATGTGGACAGCTGCACGTCAGCAGCCAGCATGCGGTCAGTTGCCTGCCACATGCTGGGCGCTAGCTTCTGGCTGTCAGTGCCTACAGTAGCATGCCAGGCCTGCGGTGACACATGGGAGGTCAGCCCAGCAGACATTGGCTGCTTTGGCAACACTCCAGTGCCCAGCAGACATTGGCTGCTTGTTTCGACTCTGCTGTGAAGCCCAACCGCTACAACTCAGCAGGCAGGAGTGGCGGCTACATGGGTGCTGCTGCTGTCCTGGGCCTCTTTCTCGGCAAAGCACACGACAAGCTGTGGCACATGACGAGCTCCGGGGAGCTGTATGTGGCACAAAGTCGGATCGCTGAGCTTGGTGCAGACGAAGTCAGCATTGAGGTGGATGGCGAGTGCCACCCGATCCTGACCTGCTCAAGGCTGACTTCACAGCGCAGTGGCCTCTGTGACGCATTCGGCCTGACTGGCTCTGTGTGCAGCCATGGCCAGCCGCTGCTGGACATGTTCTTGGCGATGCCAGCACCTGAGCGCTTCTTGTACTATGACTTAGCGCTGCAGGAGCTGCTGCTGGAAGCACGCGTTAACGTCATGTACCTGGACACAGGCAGCTACTCGAGCCACCTTCAGCTGCATTCACCAGAAGCTGCTGCACCAGGCCACATCCGCGTGCCATGGTGGCATGCCAGGGGCCACGGCGTCAATTGCTGCCTGCGCAACTCCGGCCTATATTTACCAGGTAGGCTGTGTGCTGCAGCAAGTGCGTACATCGTTGCCATGTCATGCGGCCTGTGCTGCTGCATGCAGGGGGCGCTAATGTTAATGCGTGCCTGGTGGACTGCCTGGTCAAGATTTAGACTGCAGTATAGTGAATGTACAGCAGCAACATTTCTGGCTGTGAAGCTGCGCAACATGCATTACACATGCTGCAACAAAACTCTCGCTCTGTTGATGTTGGCAACTGAGCATGTCAATCACTATTCTGCAGGTGCTGGCCGCAGGGTTGGGGAGACCTGCGAGCAGCTGTGGGCTCAGCTCAAGCCTCTCACCTCCATCACGAGGTACATGGCCAGGCCCAATCACCAGGACTGCATTGACGACTTCCTCGGCTTTGTGCCGCTGCACGTCTGGAGGAGTTTGTGCCATACATGGTGGGGCAGCACAAGAGCCTTGTGCGCAAGCTGGGTAAGTAGCAGTGCTTGCTGGCGTCAGGGCCCGGTGCCAGCGCTGGCAGCAGTTGGGGGCAGGGCGGCGTGGAATGCATATCATGTGCTGAGGCTGATTAATGCTACAAGCCTGGTGCTAGTGCAGCAAACTGAGCGTATAGATGATGATGTAGCAGTACCAGCTGGCGCGTGACTTCATACTGTGTGCTGTCTTGCAGAGGAGTGCCGCAACCGCTACCTGGACCTGGTGGCTGCGGCGGGGCAGCAGGGCCTGACTGAGATGCAGCTGCTGCGTGCAGCACTGGACCGGTGTGGGCGTACTCCTGCTGCAGCTCCTGCTGTTCTGGACGCGGCAGCCGCTAGACTGAAACTGCTGGTGAGCCAGTGCAGCATAGTCCTTTCACAGCATAGCACTGCAACTGGGTTTTCGTTGATTTATGCACTCAATGCTGGTCATCGTGTCGCAGAGCGCAGCAATCCTCAAGCTCACACAGCGCTGCGTGCATGTGCTGCGTGCAGAGGCATTGCAGACCAGCCCTATGCTGCCGCCTCCTGCATCACCAAATGACCTACGCTGCCGGCCTGCGCGTGCCTGCTTCAGATGGATTACGTCCGCGTGGACCAGCAACGCACGGGTCTGCGGCAGGTGCAGCAGCACGCAACAGCGCTTGCTGTGGCCCTGCCTGGCAGTGAGGGCCGCTCGCTGCACGCGCGCGGCCAGGGTTCTGGGCGGCTGCAGAAGCTTGCAGAGAAGCTGGGTGTGCTTATGACCAAGCTGGACATCCAGGAGCCACTGCAGCCCAGCAGCAGCGAGTACAAGAGGGGCTTAGCGGCTCTGCGCGATGCAGGCAGAGATAGAGAAGCATGTGTCAGCGCTGTCAGTGTTGAACATGAGCGGCAGCAGCAGGGAGCAGCAAGCAGCATCACACGCTCGCAGCGGAAACAGGCACAAGCAGTGCGCGGGCAGCTGGTGGGGATGATGCACAGCTGGCGGGTGGTAGATGCGCCCAGCAGTGTTGCTGTGCAGCAGCTGCCTGCAGCGTGGACAGACAGCAAAGTGACCGAGCTGTTCCAGGGCAAATACCCCTGGCGGCACGGAGCAGCTGACGATTCTGGAGCAGTAGCAGCTGTGCTAGCTGAGCGCTTCAGAGACGCATGCGCAGAAGTGAGTGCACTGTACTATTTCTGGAAATGTGCAACGTATATGTTGCTGTGTTGAGGACTTGGTGTTGATCAGCGCAATGCCTGCAATGTGCATTGAGCCAAATGTTGATTAGGTGCTGTGGGTGTTCGCATATGCGCAGGAAGCAAGCTGAACTTAAGAACCTACTGCCGCAGTAACCTGTTGCTACCGCTACTTGCATGCGTTGTTACACTTGTCCCCTTTTACTTATGCAACACCACGCTATGCATGGTTTTCCCTTGGTATTGCGCGGCTGATAGCATTGCGTGCTACTGCAACAGTGTATAGCAGGGTTATGCAGTGTCTGTGGTACAGTATGCTGTTATCAACTGTTCGCAACTCCAGCAGCTGACGTGGAGTGTGTTTTTGCACACACTTATCATCGCACCTGTGCGGCAGTTGGGTGTCTGCAGCACGTACAGTGATGACGGGACTGTTGGTGCTGGATGCCCAAGTCAGCACACGAGGCATCACTTGTATGATCAGTTCAGCTGGGCAGCAGCTGCAATAGGGTGTGTGCATGTGTGCAGCACCTGGCTACTGAACTCAATGGTAAGGATAGTATGTTTGCTGAGATCAGATCCCTGCCTGGTTGCGCTGAAAAGTTGCGCAGCGTTTTGTCCATGGCTGATTCGTCAATCAAGGTGTTGCGTTTTGTATCTGATGATATTTGGGGCAGTTCTGGAAGATGTCGGATGGTGTCACCGTGAATTGCTGCTTTTCTTGTCAAGTCTTGGGATGTGCGCAATGCATGCAAACATTCTGGAGCAGGGCTCCCTCCTCTTTCCGCCCCGGTGGGGCGCGGGGCCGATGGCGCTGATGCTATGGCTTGAATGGGTAATATGATGATGATGATGGTAAGGTTGTACACGGAACATGCCGCCTTCCACTCTGATGGTGCGCGGGGGCCGACATTAGTGCTGTGGCTTGGGTTGGGACCATGACGTAGCTGCTGCTAGCACTGATGATGGTGTGTTCCGTCAAACAACCGTGCACCGCGTGTGTAAGCTGCATGACTTGCGATTCCCACCCTCCACTTGGCGCTCAACAACATAGCTAGTTGGTTCTGCATTGCAGCAGTGATCAGCTCATGTGCATGTGCAGTTGTACTTTGGGGCGCTGTCACTGAGCTGCACAGTGCATGCTCAGCTGCAATCATGCCCGCACATGTGCACATCATGTACTTGATGTCAGTGATACCCTGATATCAAAACTGCAGCTTAGTTGTAACAAGCAACAGCACTTTACCCCAATTGCGTGGGGCCGATGGCGCTGATGCTATGGCTTGAATGGGTAATATGATGATGATGATGATGGTGATGATGATGAGCACTCTACCCCAAATGCGTTGTGTCATTGGGCAGGCAAGCGCTGCCTTGACGCAATCAAGTTGGAGACTTTATTCAGTATGTACAGGTTGCCACTGCAGCATCATGTCACACTTGATAAGTCTAACAAGGTAAAAGCTCAGTTGCTTCAGCGTCATGCTGGTGATTACGCACTCACCCTCAAGGCTTCAGGGGCTATAGCTGTGATAAAAGCGGGTATGCTTGATAAACAGCAGCACCATGCTGCACCAGCTACGGCATCTGTAACTGCCCTGTAGCCGCTACACAGAGGCAACACTGCAACGTAGCATGGCTGCAAGCAGGGAACGCTGAAAGTATGCTGCCAAAAGGCACCGTGCATGGTGTGGGTGGAGCAGGTAATGTAATGCAATGCGATGTCAAATACTCCAAGTGGGCAGGCTGCCTGCTAAGTAAGCTGCTGCCAGCAATTGTTGCTGGGTGTGGCATTGTGTGGTGCAACTCTCTCAATGGCCTGAGGTTGGGAGCGCTGCCAACAAAGCCCAAGCAGCTTGCACCTGTCATGCCCGGTTCAAGCAGCGGCTAGCGTGCTGCAGCGCCACTCGTGCATATGGCATGTGCAAGCGATGCCATGTAAGTTGAGGCGCATTGTTACAACACAGCCAGTGGTCCTGCCAACACGGTGTTCCAACAATTCGATTGAATGGCGTTGGCTGCTGTGGCACTGTGGTGCAGCAACCGCCCACCTGGATACCGCATTACCTTCCAGCCTAGCAGTGACGATGGTCTAGCTGCGTCAGCCTTTTTGGCTTGGACCATCGTACTGCCATGTTCAGTAACAGCAGGCTGTCAAGATACTCAGCAGTGCTTGCAGTGCCGCCCATGCAGCACCACCCACATGCCATGTGGCGGCCATGTACAGCCACATTACAGCAAGGCAGAGCTGCAGACCAGTTCATATGCGCAGACTTGTTTGAAGCGCGCTCGTTTAAGTTGTACTGCTCAGCACAAGTGGTGAAGTGCTCTTCTTTGTTTACATAGTGATGAATATACTGCTACGTAGCAAGAACGCAATTTGCACTGCTTTGCGGCATACTATGCATGCCCCCATAGGCCAATATACAGCCTAGACTGCAGGCTATTGTGTGAGGAAAAGGAAGAAGCCTGACAGCAGGACAAGGCAAGCAAGCAAGTACAGCCACCCGAAGGCAAGCAAGCAAAGCCACCCATGCAAAGCTGCTCATGTATGCTGCATGCACTGCGCAGTGGACGCGGCCAGAGCAAGCAATGGAAAATGCGCTGCGGTGGCACTGCTGCTTCGTGCATTGAGACGGTTTTTAGTTGACATACGCGCCTCTATTGCTCCGTTACTAAACCACGCCCACACTGCAGCAAGCCCCTGCGGCATGCTCATCTATGTTAGGCTCCCTGGTTGCTTGAAATGCGCACGGCCACTGACCACAGGTGGCGGTATCTGATGAAGGGCAGCTGGAAGTCTGATGGTGTCACCGTGTATTGCTGCTTTCTTGTCAAGTCTTGGATGTCGCAATGCATGCCATCTGGAGCAGTGCTCCCTCCTCTTTCCGCCCCGGTGGGCGCGGGGCCGATGGCGCTGATGCTATGGCTTGAATGGGTAATATGATGATGATGATGATGACCCATCAGAAAGGCGGCTTTATGGACATCTCAAGCCTGCAAGGAACCCCTTGGATCACTGCAAATCAGGATCATCCTCTCAACCACCTTGCTCAGGCACAAGGAACGTATCAAATACAATGTGCACACACATAAAAGCACGATTGCGCTACACACAGGAACACATGCACCATTGTTGCGCTGCAGCAGGGATGTGCTATAGCATGTATAGCTGTGCATTACATATAGTATGCTGAGCTAGCATGGCTATTGGCAGACGAGCAACAGTGCATGCTGATGCACCTGTAGCGTGCACTGCATGCTGCCAAACTTTGGCAATGAGTGCTGCGCCAACCCTTGTGCCATGAAGCACTGCTGCCTTTGATGAGCTGGCAATGCACAAAGTCACCATATGGTGTGGTATGCACAACTGTGCTATGAATGAACAGAGCACCGTGCATGCGAAGGACTGCCGGCAGCCCAGCGCCCCTTAGCATGCAGGCTTTGCTGTATACACCTATTGCAGCTGCTCCTAACGCTGCAAATTTAAGGTAACATTCTGTGACCCTTGTGATGAACACGCAAAAAGCAATACTTGAACGTCCACCACAGTGGTGCAACTGCTGGATGACAGTTATGCTAAAAAACTGCAGCGCTTGGGCAGCAGACCATGGCACATGCTAGTTGTGCGCAAAAATCCACATCTGAACACGCACGATGCAAAATGGCAGCACCACATTCTTCTGAGTGGGCTGTAGAACAAGACGGTTGCTTCAAGATATGTACCACATGCCTCTACAAAACTGGGGTGTCTTGCATGTGTTGACACCATATCAACCCTCTGCTGCACGCATGCGGGGCATCAACACCCTTTCAGTTGCAGCAACACCGCATGCCCACCACCTCAACAATGCCACGCCAAAACCACCAATGCACCAGTTCAAATCACAATAGCACGCACTCCACAAGGGCGCATTAGACCAGCAGTATCTTCTGCGTGTAAGTGCGGCCCGTGCCTTCTGCAGCGTTGCCTGCACACCAGTTGGCTGCGTGACACATGAGCGCAGGAGCTGCTCGGCATACTCAAGATCGCGCTCAACACTCGTGATGCTGCTCAGGCTGCCGCTCCCTGCCTTAATGCGCCCAAGTTCTGCCGAGAGCTGCTGCTTCATGCCGTCCACGTCTATGCCCTGCGCATCACATGCAAATGTGTAAAGAAGTGTAACACGATGCAGCATCAACATCGCGCGGCATACAAGGAGCAGCATGCGTGTACAACGCACGTGCCAACATGCAGCAGCGCCGCGCAAGCGGGGCCAAACAGCAGAGGAGCGACAGTGTGTCCAAAGAGCAGAGGTGTACGCACCAGGTTACCAGACGCCAGTTGCTGCACCATCTCACGCTGCGCTTCAGTGGCAGGAGCAGACATGTGAACTGGCAGTGCCGCCCGCTGCGATGCCCTGACTGCCTTGTCTGTTACTGCTGCTGCTGACAGACTCTGGCTGTTGCCAAGCACAGCCAGCACAGCCTGCCTGGTGCCTGCCGCTGCCTTGCGCTGCTGGCGGCGTGGAGCTGCTGCAGCTTCATCTGCAGACGCCGCCTGCTGCTTGTTGTTCTGGCCATTGCTGCCGGCACCTGCTGCACCCGCCTCAGCTGGCTGCTGCTGCTGCTGCTGCTGCTCCTCCTCGTCCTCCTATCAATTGAAATTCGATCAGCAAGCCAGTAGCAGCAGCAGCAGCAGCAGCAGCGCATTGCAAGAAATGGCAACAGCGGCAACAGCAGCTACAAGCTAAGATACGCGGTTGCTGCTACAGGTACAACAACTGGTTAACTTCTGCTCTTTCAATTAACAGCCTGCAAGTCAAAGGCAGCGTCGCCAGCATACCGCGTCATCACAACCGTGCATCGACATCAGGAAAGGCACAGAGCTGAAGCTACACTGGTGTGGTGTGTATTAGCCCGGCTGACATCAGGCATGTCCCGTGCAGCAACACTACCCACCTATGACCCGGTGTCCCAGAACTGCAAATGCAGCTCAGCCCACGCCTGGTTGAACAGCTGACGCATCTTCTCTCCGGTCGAGCAGCTCAGGTCCCAACCGGTTGCCGCCGCCACACTTGCACGCAGCTGCTTTGTTGCGAATCTCTTCAGGCGGCCCTCAGCCTGTGCATCTGGTGCAGATCACGGAGCAAGAATGGCAAAGCAGCAGCAGGGGCAGCCCAGTTGGTTGTTTGGCAGGTTGTGCAGTGCCAGACCACTGCATGCGTATGCCTACTGTAAGACTGTAAGTTGAGTATGTTGTGTGTGTTGTTCCGCGTGAGGTGTTGTCAACAACTTGAAGTGGTTTACTGATCCACACTGCCATGCAGTTACTTTTGCAGTTGTCAAGACATGTGGACTCTGGCACCTGCTGCTCCACAGGTACGGCTGGCTCCTGCATGCTGCAGGCTGTTCTTGATTGTGTGCTGCCGTCCGTGCTGTCCACCTGGCTCCTGCTGCTGCTGCCATTGTGCACAACGAGGGAAGATGACTCCGCAGAGGGGTCGTGCGGATCCGCACTCCGGAGCACAGCACTGCTGGCAGCTGCGCGGCCTGCCCGTGCCAGTGCACAGCACACATGTGTGCTGTACAGCAGCACCGCTGCAGGGCACCAGCACAGCTCGTCCTGCGATTCATGAGTGTGCGCACAGGATGCATCGCTTGTGTGCATGTGCGCTGCGATGCGCTGAAAGTCCACCCAGAGGGTGCGGCGGCGCTGGCCTGGGAGTCGGCTTCAAGGCCAATCGACCATCTTGCGCCAACCACAGTGCATGCGCCACCACACGCAACACCTGCGCCCCGCACCAGAGCCCACCCCGCACCCCACTTGCATTCATGGCTAGCACGTGGCTGCTGCTGGAAAGGTTTGCTGCGCGCAACACCACAGCCAGCAGCGCAATTGGGATGTGCGCAATGCATGCAAACATTCTGGAGCAGTGCTCCCTCCTCTTTCCGCCCCAGTGGGGCGCGAGGCCGATGGCGCTGATGCTATGGCTTGAAAGGGTAATATGATGATGATGATGATGATGATGATGATGATGATGATGACAGCCAGCAGCGCAGCATCGGCATCTGATTGGCTACTGCAGATGACGCTTACTGCTGCTGCTGCTGCTGCTGTTACTGCTGCTGGCTACCACTGCTGTGCAATGCTGAGAATGCTGTGTCATGGGGCTGCCAATCCATCATCATCATCATCATCATCATCATCATCATCATCATCATCATCATCATCATCATCATCATCATCATATTACCCATTCAATCCATAGCATCAACGCCATCGGCCCCGCGCCCCACCGGGGCGGAAAGAGGAGGGAGCACTGCTCCAGAATGTCTGCATGCATTGCGCACATCCCAAGACTTGACAAGAAAAGCAGCAATACATGGTGACACCATCCGACATCTTCCAGAACTGCCCCAAATATCATCAGATACAAAACGCAACACCTTGATTGACGAATCAGCCATGGACAAAACGCTGCGCAACTTTTCAGCGCAACCAGGCAGGGATCTGATCTCAGCAAACATATCATCCCTCTGAGCAGAAGTAGCAGGGCAATCAAACATGAAGTGTGACAAAGACTCAACTTCTGCACCACAACAAGGACATCCTGAAGTGGAGTTAGCTCTGCGACCGCCAAACTGACTAGTACGCTCATGTACACACAGACAACCCATACGAACACGCAACAGCAATTCAATACCACGTGGAATTGCCACTGAACGCAAGTACGGCCTAGGCCTCCTGAAACCCATAGCATCAACATGAGTGGGATGCACATGAGCCACATACCGACTCAGAGTGGAGTGTTCCAACGTTTCACATGCTGCCAATCCATGTTGGGTTGGCTGCTAGACAAGGTGCAGCAACTTGTGTACAAAGGCACGATGGAGTGGCTGCCCCCTGGCTGCAGCTGGCTGCAGCAGCTGTGACTGCGGTTGCAGGCGGCTCCGTTCCGCTCCCCTGGTCTTAAAAGCAATAGATGAGCTGCTGCAGGATGCCCATTTTGCGCAAAACCAGTGCCTGCCGTGCTGGTGGCAAATGAAGCAAGAGGGGCCTGCAATACATGTTTTCCTGCAATCCTTTGCAAGAGGGGGCTGCTGCAGCGGCTGAGCCAACACCAGGCTGCAGCAGTTTGCCAACGGCTGTGCTGCATTTTCAGTAGAAAATCAGCTGCTGTTGGTGTGTCGACAGTACTATTGAACTTAATAACAGCATATGATCTATGATATAAGATTATAGGATAGGCGTTTGGTGGCATGTTGCCAGTGGTGTTGGCACTCAGTGACTGACACTGTGTTCTGTGACGGAACAGAGCGCATCCAAAAATGAACTACATATTTATCACTTGCAGTCAGACTTGCACCATGGTGGCTACAGTATGAAGGTATGTTCCGCACTGGTGATGTTAGCACTAGAAGCTTTTCCTGCAGCAGCATGACCGTGGAACACCTGCTGCAACGGGTGTGGTCTGTTAGAAAACCCTAGCTTGCTTCCGTGTCAGAGAGAATGTGGTGCCTTGCATGCCAGGTTGGTTGATTGCATTTAGATTTGCCATTGTGTGCTATAATCATCATGGGTAAGCGCAAAGTCATGGAAAAGGCGCAGCAGGCTGCCGAGGGAGAGCAGGAACAGCAGCAGCCCCAGCACAAAGAGCAGGAGTCAGACCACAATGACGAAGAACATGAGGGCACAAGCAGCCAGGGTGGCAGCGAGGACAGCAGCAGTGAGGAGGATGACTCTGCTCCGGAAGTGTCTGACGATCAGGAAGACGAGGACAGCCCAGATGAGGATCCATTTGATCAAATAAACGTAGACTTTCAGTTCTTTGATCCAAAGGAGTCAGACTTCCACGGGCTCAAGGCGCTGCTGCACACTTACTTGGACGGGCAGCAATATGACAGCAGCCCCTTGGTTGACACGATCATAGCGCAGGTGGGTTGCAGGACGGTTCACCAGGGGATGTACGAACTCCTTGTCACCCTATGACGAACACCATGCAGCTGATTTTCGTGCCAGGCGAATTGCACAGCTGGCAGCCGGCAGCATGCATGGTGTTGCTCCCTGGCCAAGCCTGTTCTAACCAAGGAAACCCATCATGCTGCAGCACACCATCTGCTTCAACCACCACAACCATTACAGCTTCGGCTGAACTCCTACTGGCTCAGCTCTGACATGTGTGAGGGTGCAACAAGCGCGAGCTCGCACAATGCAGCTGCCTGCCCTCCATCCTGCTCAAACATGCACACATGCATGTCGCATGGTGTGGCTGCTTCTGTGATCGTTGCTCTGCTGGTCTTAATCTGTGCTGTGCAGGCATCCGTGGGTACAGTGGTGCGCACTGGCGAGGATGAGGACCCCATTGCAGTCATGACGGTGCTCAACACGCAGCAGCACAAGCAGGCGGGCTTCATGAGCCAGATACGGCAGTACGTGCTGGGCAAGTGCAAAGACGCCGCAGTGCAGGGCAAGCTGGCAAAGGTGCGGTAGCAAACAGCCAGATATGTACTGCTGGGGGCACTGCAGGCACAGCAGCGGTGAGCTGGCAGCAGGGTTTGCTGCACTTATGCTCACCGGCATTGTTTGCTTGCAGCTGACGGCCCAGTTGCATACTAACTCGTGTGCTGCTGTCGTGGCAGTGCACTCCAGTCTGCCTGCTCATTGTTTCGCTCGACGTCGACAGACACTTGACAAGTTTTCAGGTCTGGGATGCTTTCGACACTGGCTTTTCAGGCAAGGCGTGTCGCGCTCGTCAAACACAGTCAGTCAACATTCCACCTACGCACCTCTACTCGAACCGCCCTGTTTACCGCAGGCCTGGGATGCTGCCGGCACTGGCTTGATAATCAACGAGCGGCTGGTGAACAGCCCGCCGCAGCTGGCACCGCCGCTGGTGCAAGCGCTGTTTGATGAAGTGGGCTGGGCAACGGAGGATGCGCCCCAGGTGGGCTGGCAGCATGTGCGGTGTTCATTTGAGCCGGCATATTTTTTGCATGCCCTATTGCATCAAGTCAAGGGCTGGGCAACACAGAGTGTCATCCCTCTTGGTGCGTGTTGCTGCCTTCGCTCCAACATGAGAAACAAGCCTGCTTGCCAACCTGCAACCATCTGTGTGTGCAGGATGTGCGGGACCTGTACAGGTTCAAGCAGTACTTACTCGTGACGCGAGTGTACAGCGATCCACTGGCAGGCCAGCCGCCAGCAGCAGCAGCAGCAGCAGGGCCCAGTTCGGGTAAGCCGCCTGCAGGCCCCAAGGGCAAGCAGCAGCAGCAGCAGCAGGCGAAGAAGCAGAAAGGGGAGCAGCCACAGCAGCAGGTGCGGGGTGGCTGTTAGGTTCTCCAGTCTGAGCGTGCGGTTGTGGGTGCTGCCTTTGCCAGAGCAGCCGCCGGTCACCCGTGCCCTCTGCTTGTGTTCCCCTGTATCAGACCAGCTGTGCACTCTGCAGTTATTTCAAAGGCTGCTCGTGCTGCCTTCATGCTTATGCAGCGTCTGGCTATTGTGTACATGGCGACCAGCCAATTGTTTGTGTGCTCAGACAACTTCATGATATGTGTCAATGCCTGCAGTCTGGTGCTCCTGTCATCGTGTTTGTGCGGCCAGAGGACGAATTCTTCCACCAGCAGGCAGCAGCGGCCTTCACCTTCCCTGTGGAGGGGCGAGCAGTGGGCAAAGACGAGCTGCAGCCGCTGCGGCTGGTCATGCTGCTGCCTGCCGACAAAGTGCCTGTAGCGAGGTGAGGTGGTGCCGTGGTTGGCTTGCTGTGTCAAGATGGCAGGGAATGCGTTTCGTGATAGCAGGGGGGTTGCAGTCGCTGCGGCTGATCATGCTGCTGCTTGGCAAGCAACTGCGTCTGCAGCAAGGTGAGGAAGTGCAATCGGCCTGGCTTGCTTGGCATGAAAGGAGGGAGACCTGGGGTGTTAGAATAGCGCCAGTGTCTGTGCCCGGGGGGGGGGGGGGGGTCAGCCGCGTGCAAGCAAGGGGCTTGCAGTACACTGATGTGGCTTTGGGCAGTGCGAAGTGTGCAGTGCTTGAATGGTCAACTGCTAACCTGTCAGCTGGCCGCTGGGCAAGCAACTGCGCTGTCTGCAATGGTTTGGTGCCCCGGCTGCAGCAGGTGTGGGCAGGGTCATGACACCCTTGCGTAGTAGTCAGGCTGTGCCTATGTCTGCTTTGAGTGTGTTTCAGCGCCACTGCCATCCATCTGTTGCTGCAGGTGCTTACCTGCCTTTTCGCGACAACATTACAAGTACAGCCATCATTGCTGACATCGCCACCCGCTCATTGACAAATGTTTGTGCTGTGTCTGGCCTGCTGCGCCTGTTCCTGTGCTCACAGGAAAGCGCTGGATGCGGTTGTTGGCAACATGGCAGCACAGTAGAGGTGGACAGCTTGCTGGACTGCACCTGCCAAGCATTGGAGAAGGTCGTGGGCCTGATGTGGGGTTCATGTTTTTGCAATCGATTGCAGGCCAACCTGCTGTGGCAACTGCTGACTATTGAACGTAAGCTGTCAGAGCTCACCCGGGTCACATAAGTTGTAAAACGCATGTCGCGACATTCCGGCATGCTCTGACTAAAGAGACGCGTGTAAAAGAATGTTTTGGGTGTCCGTACTGCAGTTGCCTTGCGGAACGCTCTTATAAGAACACCGGTACTTGCTTCTTGAACCGTGCAATAACTGGTTAAATCAGATTGAAACAACTTCGACTTGAAACAGCGAAGGGGGCGCTGTTGATCTGGCAAGTAGGACAGCAGTAGCAGCAAATTTGACGACAGTGATCCACAGTTGGTGTAGGCAGCATCATGCTGCCCACGCGTGGGGAGCAGCAACAAACACGGCTGCTACACGTTGAAGGCGCAGCCGCCCTGTTGGACACGATGCTGCAGGAGCCTGCAGTGGCTCAGTTGCTGCAGCAACCGCCTGGTACTGTCTGGACATATGAGCAGCAGGATGTTGTGACAGGCTGCGCTGATGCCTTGTTGCTTGTTGTCAGAGGCTTCTCTCACAGCAGGATGATACAAGCGCACCAGGCCACTTGCTGGGTCTTGCGCTACGGCACAAGGCCGCGCTCAATGCAGCCACCCTGCTCTCCTGGACGCAGCAGCAGCCGCAGCATCTGCCGTTTGGCCTGCTGCAGCAGAGGGATGCAGGAGAGGGGATCAAAGCATACTCACCCACCACTGGAACTGTGTGGCTGAGGGGCGCTGTGTGCCTGTCAAAGCTGAACACAGCACTTGTCCAAGCTGCAGGAACGCCTCAGGCTGCGTGCAGTGTAGCCGCCTTGGCAGCAGCAATGCTGCGCCAGCTGGAGCAGTCAGGTGGGCGCCTGGCGCTGGGCTGTCGTGATGTGACTCATACCTCCACTGTAGGGTGTACATGCCCCACACATCCGCAGGTGGCGGTCGGCCTTTGCAGCGATGCCGTGTGTATGCGTGCTCATCTGGGACCCTGCAGGCCACAGACTGCAGTGCTGCAGGCGTGTCACACATGCGCAATCGCAGCTTCCCACACCCAGGATGCTGCATAGCAAGGCTTCCTGCAATGCTTCGTGCCTGCTAGCTGCTGTGCTGGTAACTGCCAACATGTGTTATGCTGCTGCTGCTGCTGCTGCTGCTGCTGCTGCTGCTGCTGCTGCTGCTGCTGCTGCTGCTGCTGCTGCTGTCGTCCATTGCGCAGGGCTGCTGGGCAGTATGCATGTCAGTCTGGTGCCGCTGCTGCAGGCCGTCACGCAGCAGTGCAGCAGCTGCGCAGGATCCTGGACGCCCTTCCCTGTGTTGTTCGACATCGTGACTTCTCTGTTGCGCACGGTCGATGTCGTGTTCCGCTGTTCTTGCGTGCTGGTGCCTGCTGCACTCGCAAAGCACGGCACTGCACGCGGCTGCACGGCTGCTGCAGCAGTTGCAGAGCTGTGGACCACTGCTGCCAGCAGCAACAGCAGCAGCAGGATCAAGTTGTGCAGCCAGCAGCAGCAGCAGCAGCAGCAGCAACCCTAGCCCACACATGGCTTACATCAGACTGCAGTGCGCTGCTGCGGGAATCATCCATAGGTTTCACAACTTGTTAGATCCTGGGCAGCCGGCAGCAGATGTTGCGCCGCAGTTACAGCCGCTGCTGCTGCATTCAGCAGTGCAGGAGGTGCTGCTGCAGCCCCTCATCGCACATGTAGCGCTGCTGCACCAGCACCAAGAGGCGCAGCAGCAGCTGCAGCAGCAGCAGCAGCAGCAGCGATGGGCTGGGGCGAAGTGTGATTTGCTGCCCATCCCCGCCTTCCACCAAGACATGCTGCAGCTGCTGCCAGGCGGCCAGGCCTACCTGGATGCAGCAGCTGACTTGGCAGCAGATGGCGCCAGCACCCCTGAAGACGGCATGCGCATGTGCAGGCAGCGAGCCAGGGCCTCTGCTCTGGGACTCCTTTCCAGCTTGGCTTGGCAGGGCAGTGATGGCCAGCAGCAGCATGGTGGTACAGTGATGCTGTCAGCGGCTGCTGTGCGGCTGGTGCTGGAGCTGCAGCTGCTGGCTGCTGGTGCTGTGCAGCAGCAACAACGGCAGCAGTCAGAGGAAAGATTGCAGGACATTGCCTGGCTGGCAGACTGCAACATGCTGCTGGTGACGCAGATACGGGCTGCCCTGCGGTGCACTGGCAGCAGCTGCCTGCCGCCTGAGGTGCTGCAGCAGGCTGGGCTGCAGCTGCTGCAGGCGCTGGCAGCACCGGTGCAGCAGCTGCAGCTGTGCGAGTGCCAGGACACTGCTGAGACTATGCCGCCTCTCTTTGGTGACAGCCCCCGGCAGCTGTATGCCCTGAAGGCTGCTGCAGCAGGCATTGGAGTGGCGAACGCGGCAGGCAAGCCTTTTGGGGTGGCTGTCATGCCGAGCAGGGGCTGCTGGTTTAAGTCATGTAACTATGCAAACAGCTGGCGCTCTGGCCTAAGGAAATTACACTTTGGGTTCAACACTATGGTTGCCAGCACTGCAGTGTTGTGTGTGCCTTGGTGTCCTGATGGTATGAGCTGCACTGCACATTCACATTGGGGTGCCCATAATTGTTCAAGTTCCCATGCCACCTGACTCTGCTCCCATGTGTATGTACTACTGGCAGCCACTGATCGTGGTGCGACTGCTGTCTGTGCTGCAATCATTGCATGCTTCTGGCAACGCACAGCGACGGAGCGGGGCCAGCTGCCCAGACTAGCGGCAGCACACCCAGCGGCCTACGCTGCCTTCATCGACTGCTGCCTGCGTGCACCTGCACTAAAGGCGCGTGACATGCTGGCAGCTGTGCAGCTGCTGGCGCCAGCATGGACAGCAGTGCTGAACTCTGAGGCAGCACTGTGCAACACAGCAGCGGTTGCGGGCCTGGCGTCCGCCCTGACCAGCCTGGTAAAGCGTGCCGTGCAGTTTGTTCAGGCAGCAGCCAGCATGATGGGGCAGCCAGCAGCAGCAGATCATGCTGCTGCTGCGTACTTCCCGGCAGCAGTTCCTAGAGTAGTGCAGGCCCTGTCTGCTGAGCCACTGCTGCAAACCGCGGCCGCTCTAGCTGCCAGCAGCAGCAGCAGCCAGGCGCACGCCAGCGCTGCGCTGCTGGCTGTGGTGCTTGCGCGCAGCCTGGTGCAGCTGGCAGATGCCATGGAGGCAGCAGGGCCCCAGCTGCTGTACGACTCGCTCAACGCGGAGCCTGCATTCAGTATCAGGTGGGCGTCAGCTTCAGGCAACGAGATGCTTGCAGTAAAGCTTGGATTCTTGAGTGGTTTGCAGTACTCAGGTGTGGAGGGGCAGTGGATGTTGTGGCAGCTGCTTGTCTTGCATGCAGCACGAGGCATGTGGGACATCCTTGTGTCCCTGGACTCAGCAGCAGACAGAGGTGCTGGCGGTCAAGCCCCACCACCACCACCACCAGCAGTGGCTGCAGCCAACACTGCAAGCAGCAAAGCCAGCGGTGCTGGCAGCAGCCAGGCAAGCAGCAGCCGTGCCGCCTCAACCAGTGCTGGCAGCAGCAGCAGCAGCAGCAGCAGCAGCAGCAGCAGCAGCAGCAGCAGCAGCAGCAGCGCTGCACCGTCCAGTGGTGGCGGGACCAGCAGCAGCAGCGGCAGCCAGCCAGTCAAGTGGGGCTACCTGCTGCGCCTGCAGCAGTCACACCCGCGCTGGGCAGCAGCAGTTGCGAAGAGGCATTCAGCTGACGAGAGGTTGGCTTTGCAGCCAGGCCTTGGAGGGGAATGTGGAGGTGCTCACGATGGCGACCTTGATGCAGTTGACGTGAGTCAGCAGTATGCAGATATCCTGGAGCTGTGCCGGGCGCTGGCAGCTGCAGCACCGCTGCTGGTTGTATGCAACCACCCCGGCTGTGCCAACCTGGCTGGCGTGAGCGAGGCGGCAGCTGCCAGCAAGGCGTGTGCCGGCTGCCGCTGCCGCTACTGCAGTGCGGCCTGCCAGGTGGCTGACTGGCGGCGGCACAAGCGCGCGTGCCGGCGCATGGCTGCGGGTGAGGCGATCGTATGAGGCAGGTGCAACCTGAGCGGTGAACGCAGCCCGGTGTGGTCTGCAGTGCTGCAAGGTAGGATGCCTCGGCGGCTATGCTGACGCCAGTTGGGCAACAAGCGCATGCGTGTTGCCAGCGGTGCATGTTTGCGTCGATGCATGTTTGCAGCGGTACATGTGGCAAGATTGATGGTCTGACAGGTAGGCATGTTTGGCTTAGTGTGGCGGAAGACTGATAATCTGTCATGCAGGCATACTGGTTTGGTGCAAAGGAGATGATGGTGAGCATCCTGTTGGACATGCCACACCAGGCACATGTTGACACACCCCTGGCACTGTTGCTTTTGTGTTGGGTGCAAGGGGATTTGTTGGGGTGGCGTGGATCTACAGCATCACCGACACCTGGCAGGTGCCGGCAGGGTTATCAAGTGGTTTGATGCACTGGTTTCCTGTCAAGTAGCGCCCTTGAGTGTCGCTGCTGGCCCTTTGCTGCAGGTGCTTGCCCTCTGCACTAGACAAAGATCTGTGGTAGAACCAGTAGGGCGGTGTCGCATTGGCTTCTTGCCATTGACTATGCTGTGGCTTGTCTGCTGCAACGTTTCATGCAAGTGGCTTGCTTGCCAGAAAGCGCGTGATGCAACGATTGGCAGCATGCGAGCACAGCAGGGGTGAGGAGCTTGCAGGGCTGCCCCCAGCACGCTGCTGGTTGGGGAGTGCATGTTGCGTTGCGCGCCATGCCGTCCTAATGGCGCTCGTCACGAGCACTATTTTCTACCACAGGTGCAGCAGTTGTGTGTGCAGTGCAGTGTTCCAACGCAAGTACTGCAGCTGCTCTCAGCTTCAAACATTGCTGGTGAGCTGGGCCAGGTGGCACCTGGTACCCTGCTGCACCTGGCCGGAGCAGTACCACCAGGTATCATGTGAGCGTATGATCTGGATTGAGCGAGGGAGAAGCTGGCATTCATGATCAGGACAGTTCAGCCGTTGTTGCGGGGGTCGCTATTTAGCATTTTCAGTGCTGCGTGTGCTGCATCTTGCTTTGTCATGGGTGTGCTTCTGTCACAGATGTTCTGTGTCTGGTCACCGAAGTACTTCTGCACAGTGCTCAGCCCTTTACAACGCAAGTTAGTTCAGCCATAATGGCTGGGGGAACGGCGTTCTAGCCGCATGAGTGCTGCATTTTGCTGCGTTGTGTCGATGCACCGTGTGCTTCCCCGCAGCCCTCGACATCCTGGAGCCTGCTAGGCTGATCTCGGCGGTGCTGTGGTGGTGTGCCTCTGCTCTGCCCAGCCCACCCCAAGAACATGGCAGCGTCAGACATTTGCCTAAAAGGTTTTTGCGATGGTGGGTGGTGGTAATGCAGTGCTGAGTACTCAGCACTGCCGAGTAAAGGCATGTAACCTTCTATGAAACGTGGGGTTCAGTACACCGCTGATGTGGCGACACTCGCGCTGAGCACGGTGCTCAGTATGCTGCTGATTCCGCATGACGGTATTGCAGTACTTTTTGCGCTCGGGCCTCCTCCAGTGCCTAGCAAAGTGTTGGGTTTCTCACTTGATCGCGCGCAAGCGTCGGACTCCATGCGGCACCTACGTTCACACGTCACGTTGGAGTTTGGAGTTTATCTTTAGTAGCCTGGCAGTCAGCATAGCAGTGGCAGCACTTTCGGCAAGCGCTTCGGTGCCTGAGCAGCCACATGCTACCCAGGCCAGGGGAGCAGCAAACGCAGACGCCTAGAAGCGTTGAACAAGCAGCTCTTTGTTTGAATACGTTGCTGCAGGACCCTGAACTGCCTCAGCTGCTACAGCAGCCCGCGCCAGCTGCTGTGCTGAGGCCTGAGCAGCAGCACTTTGCGGCATCCTGTTGTGTACTCCTGACAGAGATCACCGAAGGCTTCACAGAACAGCATGACACCGCAGCACCAGGCTGCTTGCTGGGTCTTGCTCTGCGTCACAAGGCAGCGCTCAATGCAGGCACCCTGCTAGGATGGGTGCAGCAGCGGCCAGAGCAGCTGCAGTTTGACTGCTGCAGCAGAGCATAGAGACGCTCGACGCAGAGGCAGACTCACGCATTGTAGAGGTGTGGGCGAGGGGCGCTGATTGCCTTGCAGAGATGGGCGCAGAACTCGTCCACGCTGCAGCAACGCCTCAGGCAGGCTGCAGTGCAGCTGCTTTGGCAGCAGCCATGCTGCAGCAGCTGGAGCAATCGGGTGGGCACATGGCACGCGCGCTGGTATGTTGTTGGGTTGGGTGTCACAGCCCTGCTGGTGTAGCAAAACATGCAGGGGACGAACAGAGGAGGTCGCCACTGCTGTTGCTGCAGCCCTGACACTGTAGTTATTGTAGTAACGCTTGTCATTGTTGGTTGCAATCTACATGTGTAGCACTTCAAACTGCCCGTATGGAATGCTGCAGTTTAACTTGGGGGAACTGTGGGTGCATGCAATGTTGCAGCTTCTTCTGCCCAGGATGCATCAAGGTTCTCAGCAGGTCGCAGTAGCTGCTGCTGCTGGTACACGTGCTCTTCTCACCGCGGTTTTACTGTTGCCGCTGCCACCGCTGCTCCTGCTGCTGCTGTTTCTGCGTCGCTGCATTGCGCAGGGTTGCTGTGCAGAATGCATGCCAGCCTGGTGCCGCTGATGCAGGCCGCCAGCCAGCAGTGGAACAGCACACAGGGGTTGCGGACGCCCTTCTCGGCAATGTTCAGCATCGTGCGCACTCTGCTGTGCGCAACATATTATGTGTATTGCTGCGCACAGCCGCTGGTGCCTGCAGCACTGCAGCACACTGCATTCCATGCTTACTCACAGCTGTTGCAGCAGTTGCACCGCTGCGGACAGCTGCTTCCAGCTGCAGCAGCGACAGCAACAGGTTCAAGTGCTGCAGACAGTAGCAGCAGCAGCAGCGGCAGCATCAGCCCGCACGATGCCTACTTCAGCACGCAGATGACTGCTGTAGTATTCATTGCTAAGCTGGGCAAACAGCAGCAGATAGCGGCAAGCGTGAACCGTCAGGTACAGCAGCTGCTGGCTGATTCAGCAGGTCACGAGTTGCTGCTGCAGCCTTTGATTGCACATGTGGCACTGCTGCACCAGCAGCACAAGGCGCAGCAGCAGCAGCAGCAGCAGGCTGGGGCAAAAATGGGCATGTTGCCCATCCCTGCCTTCCATCAGGACATGCTGCAGCTGCTGCCAGGTGGCCAGGCCTACATGGATGCAGTAGCAGCATGGACTGTGGCTGCTCAGTGGGAAGGCATCAGCAGCAGCCACACCCTCAATGCACAAGCAGGTCAAGTCGTTGTTGCGCTCGCGGCTTGCTTGCTTCGGCTGTCCAGTGGCGACCAGCAGCAGCTGCGCAATGCGCCCATGCTGTCAGCAGCCGCTGTGCGGCTGGTGCTGGAACTGCAGCTGCTGACTGCTGGACTGATGCAGCAGCAGCAGCAGCAGCAGCAGCAGCAGCAGCAGCAGCAGCAGCAGCAGCAGGCAGGGGAGTCGTTGCAGCTACTCGAACTGCTGGCAAACTGCAACAAGCTGCTGGTGACGTAGATACGGGCTCTTCAGCAATGCACCGGCGGCAGCTGCCTGCCGCCTGAGGTGTTGCAGCAGGCTGGGCTGCAGCTGCTGCAGGCGCTGGCAGCACCTGTGCAGCACCTGCAGCTGTGCGAGGGCCAGGATATTGTTGGAGCCGACATTGTTGCTGGCGTTGGTTACCCCCAGCAGCTGTATGCACTTGGGGCTGCAGCAGCAGGCGTGACAGTGGCGGATGGCACCCCAACAAGTAGGCGTTGCTGCGGGTGGCAAGCGAGAGCACTCACTCCCAGCCTCCGCTCTTTGCATAGCCAGGTTGAGTCGAGCCACGTTGCATGTAGCGTAGCATCGTTGATGCGGCGTGACTCCTGCATGGGCTCAGCGATTTTGTCATCCCATGTGTGCCATCAATTTGCTTTTTGCATGGGGAGCAGTCGTGCACAGATGCGTACAGGGCTGCACGTCAAAGGGACGTGCCGAACAAGTCTCGTGTTGACCTGATGACAAGCAGCTCCCAACCACCAACACGTTTGCTCTCTGTTCTGTGCTGCAACATGTGCATGCTGCTGATGGTGTGCAGCAACAGGGCCTGCCCAGCTGCCCAGCCTAGCAGCAGCACACCCAGTGGGCTACACGGCCCTCATCGACTGCTGCCTGCGCTCACCACTGCTGAGACCTTGTGCTGGCAGCCGCTGAGCTGCTGGCACCTGCAGAGGACGCAGTGCTAGACTCTTCAACAGCACTGGGCAACACAGCAGCAGTAGCTGGCCTGGCGTCTGCCCTGACCAGCCTGGTCAAGCGGGCGGTGCAGTTCATCCGGGCAGCAGCCAGCATGCAGGGGCAGCCAGATGCAGCAGATGATGCAGCTACTGAGTACTTCATGGCAGCGGTCCCCCTACTGATGGAAAAGCTGCTTGCTGAGCCGCGGCTGCAATGCGCTGCAGCACTTGCTGCCAGCAGCAGCAGCAGCAGCCAGGCGCGCGCCAGCGCTGCGCTGCTGGCTGTGGTGCTTGCGCGCAGCCTGGTGCAGCTGGCAAATGCCATAGAGGCAGCAGGGCCCCAGCTGCTGTATGACTCCCTTGTGGCTGCGCCTACCTTCCCGGTGGGATGGGCGCCAGACGCGACCGATGCCTGGCTGACAACAAAAGTACGTCTCTCCGAGGGGGCATGGGAATATATGTGGCAGCGATGTGTTTTGTGTGTAGCGCAGTGCGTGTGGAACATCCTTGTACCCCTGGGCTTAGTAGCAGCAGCAACAACAGATGGTGAAGCTACGCAACTAGCAGCAGCAGCAGGCAGTGCAGCCAGATGTGCTGACAGTGGCCAGGCAAGCAGCAGCTCTGCTGCTTCAGAAAGTGCTGGCAACAGCAGAAGCAGCAGCAGCTCTAACTATGCACAGTCCAGCAGCAGCAGCAGCAGCAGCAGCGGGCTGGTCAAGTGGGGCTACCTGCTGCGCCTGCAGCAATCACGCCCGCGCTGGGCAGCTGCAGCGGTGAAGTATCATGCAGCGGGCCGCATGTTTGCTCGCCAGCTGGGCGTTGAGGTAGACAGCGGGCTCCAAGGCGTCTATCACGCAGACATCCCTGCTGAAGCACTGGGTCAGGCGGCTGCAGCTGACCTCGAAATGTGCAGGGCACTGGCAGCTGCAGCACCGCTGCTGGTGGTGTGCAACAATCCCAGCTGCGAGAGCCTGGCTGGCGTGAGTGAGGCTGCAGCTGCCAGCAAGGCGTGTGCTGGCTGCCGCTGCCGCTACTGCAGTGCGGCTTGCCAGGCGGCTGACTGGCGACGCCACAAGCGCGCATGCCGCTGCATGGCTGCTGCGGGTGAGGTTTGCCTGTGAAGGAGGTGCAGTGCAAACATTCTGGAGCAGTGCTCCCTTCTCTTTCCGCTCCAGTGGGGCGCGGGGCCGATGGCGCTGATGCTATGGCTTGAATGGGTAATATGATGATGATGATGAAGATGATGAAGGAGGTGCAGAATATCGGTCCATATCGTGTTGCCAAATGCTCTACGCACGACCTAGGATATCGTCCCATAGTTGGGCGCACGGGCAAGTCACTTGTTTGCAGAATTCTAAATGACAGTAGATCCCTAGGCTGCGTGAAGTGCAGCGGCAGTGACTCACAAAGGTCAGCATCGCGGCGCATAACCTAGGTTTGCCTTCTCGGAGCTTGGGTCTCTCGAGCCGCGACTGTCTGCAGCAGTAGCAACAGTGCCAGCCGCAGTACTCCAGCTCTGCTGAAATGTCTGACCGGGCCGGCAGCAGTGGTGGTGAGTAAAGCAGTTCAGAAGCAACCAGCAGCAGCAGCTGCGGCATAAGTTACCCCACCAGCAACACGGCTGCTGGTACTGGCAGCAACAGCAGCAGCCAGCAGGTCAAGTGGGACCACCTGCTGCACCTGCATCAGTACGGTAAAAAGTGGAGGGCAAAAGTAGCAGAGGTTTGGCCAGGCAGACTGGACAGTGTGAAAGTGCCTGGCATGGCAAGAGAAGCGGCTGCCAGCGTTGGGCTTGCAGCAGTACGGCAGCTGGAGCTGACCTTGCCGACTTTGTGATGTTGGGCAGGGCGGCTGGCAGCGGCAGCGCCACTGCCAGTGGTGTCAAAAGAGACAGCACGCTAACGCAGCAGCATAAAAGCAAGCAAGCCAGCAGTGTAACCCGATCCCTGCATGCAAGGCTGCCGCATGTAAGCAAAGCTCCACCCACTGTGCTGCGCCGCTGGTGGTACTGATGAACACGTTGCAAACATTCAAGTCCAAAGTAGTTGCTTCGGGGGCACCAACCCTTCCGCGTACAGGAAGCACAGGCAAGAGGGCTGCCCAACCTTCGACCTTCCTGCGCAAATTACCTGAAGCAAACGCAGAAAAGGCAGCGGCAGTGGTGTGTGTACATGTGCAACAACCCGGGGTGTGAGCACTTGGCTGGTATGGGTGAGACAGCAGCTGCGATCAAGGTGTGTGCTGTCTGCCATTTTTGGAGAACGTAGAGTGCTGCTTCTCTTGACATACTGGCCAGCACCATGGTAGGAAAGTGTGATGTGTATGCTAGGTCGTCGACGTGATGCCGGCGATCCATGTGTTGTTCGTTCTCCAGCAACCGCGCTGTTAGGTTTGTTGTTCTGCTTTCCGATGACGTCCTTAGATGGCCATCTGGCACGTAGCGCTGTGACAGGCGCTTGTGGTTGAACTAGGGCTTTCATTTAAGAGATGACGCCCGATGGGCCACACTCAACTCTGCATGTGTGCTCAGAGCATTCTAGAGATCGCCAGCTAATCACTCTTTTCAAGAGACCAAGCAACAAGGGCAGTTACAAGATGACGCCACACCTGGGATGTCAATGCTCGTATCAGCTTATCAAACCTGCCTAGCGCAGGCGTTCCAAGTCAATGCAACGCTAAAGCTTTAACATTATTTATTTTCAACCTGTAATTGGAGTTAACACCAGTCATACGGCTGCAGATCAACCGCAGCACGACAGCAAGATCAGCAACAGCAGCAGGACGGCAGCAACGCATCCAGTACCCTGACACTTGTCACCACCAAAGGCAGCAGCACAACCACAACATTCAACTGTGCGCTGTTATCTTGGCGGCAGCGCTTGCCGATGGCTGCAGCAAGGGAGGGTAAGCAACAGCTGCGATGCAGCCAGACAATGTGCCAGCCACAAGTACCCTCTGCATAGAGATTGGGTGACATTCTAATCAGCAGTGCGAACATCTCCTGTGCACCTGCATGTATGGACCTAAGTATACCGTTGTGCTTTGCAGTTGATCTGTATGTGTATCTCCATCCCTGGTAGAGGTGCTGCTAGAGTCAGTGCCACATAATGTTGCAGACGGGGGTACTGCCAGGTGCTGCTCCGGCTGTGGCCTCCCTAAACGCCCCTACACCGCCCTCACGCACAACTGACTGTGCTGAATTGAAACTTGCAACTTACAACTGCAGAAATGGTCAACACACTGAGCAGACTGGCCATCACCACAGACGGCCAGGAGGCAGAGGATGGTGCTGCCGATGCAAAGCAGCAGCAGCAGCAGCAGCGGCGGCATGCCAAGGCGGGTGCTCCCGCATCCTCCAGCAACGCTGCTGCCGCCGGTGATGACCTTGAAGTTCATCGTGAGCACTGTGTGAGCCTTGGGAAGTTCCTGGCAGGAAGGCTGGTGGAGATCGGCGTCACCCATGCTTTTGCAGTGCCTGGAGACTTCAACCTCTCCCTGTGAGTCTGCTCAGCCAGCCGTGGCGGTGTGCCAGGTCGAACGCTGGCTCGAAGAATGCCATCAAGCCATGATACACGTCACTGTACTCCTGAGGCACTTCCTGTTGCTGTCTGCCACCTGCCAAACCACCCCTGCGTGCTGCTGATGCTGATGCGCCCGCCACCCGCATCACACCCCTTTGCATGTGCCCCCCTGGTGTGGCCGCCGCCACTGCTGCCTCCACACGCCTCCAAGCCCAAGTATGCAGAGTTGCTGCTTCATCTGCATTCTGTGCTCAACTTGCAGCAGTTTGCTTGATGCTGCTGCTGCTGCTGCTGCTGCTGCAGGCTTGATGAGCTTGAGGCCAAGGAGGAGCTCAACATGATCTGGTGGGGCAGGCAGCTGGGGCAGGCACAACACTAGCTGCACGCAGCTGGCCTGTGCTTATGGCTGGACCACAGTGCCATCAGCAGCAGCAGCAGCGGTGGTTGCTGTCACCAGAAGCGGCAGCAGACATGGCAGCAGCAGCAGCAGCAGCAGCAGAAGCGCAACGACCAGCAGGCTTGCTTTTTCTTTGCTGCTTTACCAGCAATCAGTGCTTGCAAGCAGATGGATTGAGGCAGTCCCTTGCTGCCATGTGCGTGCGCGCGAGTGCCTCGCTGTCTACTCGACCCGCCTGCGCAGCTGCGTTCTGCTGCTGGCCGCTGACCCGCGGCGTCGTGCCTGCTGTGCCGCGTGCGGCAGGACGTGCAACGAGCTGAACGCGGGGTACGCGGCCGACGGCTTCTGCAGGCGGCGGGGCGTGGGCGCGTGCGTGGTGACGTACGGCGTGGGCGGGCTGAGCGCCATCAACGCGTGCGCCGGCTGCTACAGCGAGGACCTGCCGGTCATCTTCATCTCCGGTGAGGGTGGGAGCAGTTTGTCTCAGTGAGGGTGGGAGGCGTGTGTCGCAGTGTGTCGCAGTGAGGGTGGGAGCAGTGTGTCGCAGTGAGGGTGGGAGCAGGGCGTCGTCGCAGGCGTGGTGCCGGCGCAGCTGCTGGAGAGGTGCCGGGTTGGAGCGAAAAACGCAGGCACGTTCGGCATTGGTATGTGTCGGGACGTGCTGGCTGCTGCGGTGATGACGGCGATGTAGGGGCTGAGAGGAGAGGCGCCGGGTTTGGTTGGAACATGCAGGCACGTTCAGCATTGGTATGCGGCGGTGCGTGCTGGCTGCTGCGGTGATGACGTCGATATAGGGGCTGACAGCCGACTCATCCCAGGGGAGGGTGCTGCAATCGCTGCAGCGCTGGCACACCGACAGCATGCGCAAATTCTGTTGGCAGCCAGGCTGTCGCTGCCTGCCTCTGCATGTTGGTCGGTGCATGCATATGGTGCATGGTGGCTCAGTGCGATGTGCATGTACGGTGCATCTTGCATCCACTTTGTTCACACGTTGCCACAGCAGCAACGTTGGTGAGGCCACCACATCAATCACCGCACAGTAGGTCTGTTACGGTTGCCACAAGCTTGCTGCTCGATGCTGCTGCTGCTGCTGCTGCTGCACGTCTCTCCTCATGGCAGCCGCACTACACAAGGATTCATAAGTGACACATGCCGCACGCAAGAAACACTAGCAGTAAGCGCAGGACCCTGTTGAATGCACCTTGTGCCGCCGCAGGTGGCGCCAACAGCAACGACTACGGCGCCAACCACATCATCCACCACACCATCGGCCTGCCAGACCTGGGCCAGCAGCACCGGGCCTTCAAGGAGTTCACGTGCGCGGCGGTGGTGGTGCAGCACCTGGGCGAGGCGCACCACCAGGTCGACTTCGCCATCAGCGAGGCGCTGGTGAGGGTGCCGGCGGGACCCGCGGATGATGAGCGGGGCTAGCGGGGTTCAGGCGCAAAACCGCTTGTGGGGGTTCCGGCACACCAACGTTCGTGGGGGTTCAGGCGCAGCACCGCTTGCGGGGTTCAGGCCGGCAAACCGCGTGTGGGTATTCAGGGGCGGTTGTTGCAGTGGTTGATGGGACCTGGTGCATCAAGGCAGGGTGCTGGCTGGTGGCGCAGCCACGAAGACGCCCGGCACCACGGTGGGTGTCGCTGCACTTTGAGGCGCTGCTGCGGCAGCGTGGGGCTTGGGGCTCTGGGTGCGGGCGATGGGAAGGTGGCATCGCGTGCGGTTGGCAGCATGACAGCTCTGGCTGCAGCGCCAGGGGGGGGCGTAGGCGTAGGCGTCTCCCACGCTGATTCAATGTGTTGCTGCACCAACACAGCACGTCTTCATGTGTCTGCATCCCCACCCCTCACCCCCTCCTCTGACAGCAACAAAACACGCCGCCACGGCCTGCCTCATGTCCGGGGCAGCAGCGCCCATCAGCTGCCATGCCTCCAGCCTGCTGCGCTGCCTCTTCACTGCAACGTTGTCAAACGCTGATGAGCGCGAGATCTGCTGCAACCTGGCTACGCTCAAGGACCATCGTTTTGCCGACCCGCTCAGACCACCCTATCCTACTGCACATGCGGTACATACACATGTATCTACTGCCACCTGCACTGTAGAGCACATGCCGTTGCCCTCAGCTCCAGCTTTCATTGCCTGTGACGACCCGCCTGCCGCTGTTGTTGCTGCTTCTTGCTGCTGCTGTGCGTTCTGCGCTGCTTGCAGCGCCGCCAGAAGCCTGCCTACATTGAGATCTGCTGCAACCTGGCTGGGCTGACCGACCCCAGCTTTGTGGACCCGCCCATCCCCTTTGCACTGGACGCGGGCCACACCAACCAGCAGTCGCTGAAGGCGGCAGTGGCAGCAACCGTCAAGGTGGGTACCAAGCGAGCATGGCCAGGCCTGCAGCGCACTGGAAGCAGTAGCATGTAACAGAGCCACCAGCCGGCCGACCCTGCGAGTGGTGCGTATGTGGTGTGGTGTATGTGGTGCTATGGGTGAATTTGTTGAGTCGGGTCCTTGTTTAGTTTGCATCGGACGCCGGAAGCACCATCCAGCACGTCCTTGCAATTGGAGGTTGATTGTGTTCCAGCCTTGGAAGGGGTGGTGCGCAGTTGTAGCTATGATGCAGCATGGGGGGGGGGGGGCTTGCGGTTCCTGTGCTCCAGGGAGACCCCTGCTGAACACCCACGGCAGGGCAGGGCTGCTGCACTCGTTTCTCCTGTCGATGCACCTCCCGCTGCCACTGCTGAGGGCACCTCCCTATCAACCCGGCAGGACTCCTGCAACCCGAGTGCAGCGAGCGCGTCCCTCCTGTCACGGCACCTCCCGCTGCCAGTGCGCATGTAACTGCCACAGCTGCGTTTGCTTGTGATTCATTCTTTTTTCGTCTTGCTGCTGCCGCCAGGCGCTGGAGGGCGCCACCAAGCCGGTGCTGCTGGGCGGGCCGCGGCTGAGGGCGCGCGGCAGGGCTGCCGGCTTCCTGGCGCTGGCGGACGCGTTCAAGGGCGGCGTGGCCACCACCGCGGACGGCAAGGGGCTCTTCCCCGAGGACCACCCGCAGTTCATTGGTGAGGCGCTGCGGGGCCTGTATGGCGTGCAAGGTCGCTGCCGCTGATGCTGATGCTGGTGCAGCTGGCAGCGACAGGCTTTTGATGCTTTAAGAGCAGTACAAGTTGACTGCAGCGCTGCTGCAACGGACTGCCGCTGCTGCCATTGCTGCTGCCACCTGTCCTTCCCCTGTTGACAAGTGACACGGGCAGCGCTGCGAGCAACGGCAGCTGTTGGTGTGTGCGTGCAGGCCACTACTGGGGCAGCATCAGCACCGGCTGCACCTGTGAGTCGGTGGAGGCGTCCGACCTGGTGCTGGCGGTGGGCTGCGCCTGGACCGACTATTCCACGCTGGGCTACAGCCTGCTGCTGCAGCCGGGCAAGGTCGTCACCGTGGGCACCGACAGGGTGACCATCAAGGGCGGGGAGACGTACGGCTGCATCGACATGGAGGTGGGCAGCCGCGCGCCAGCGCTTGTGTGTGTGTGTGTGTGTGTGTGTGTGTGTGTGTGTGTGTGTGTGTGTGTGTGTGTGTGTGTGTGTGTGTGTGTGTGTCTGTCGGCATGGCTGCAGCCGTGATCGATGGGCTGGGCAGCGTCAGGCAGGTGGTCCGCCATCAGGACTGGCTGCTGCTATGTTCGTTCCTGGTTGGTTCCAGGCTGTGGGTGGGTCTAAGCTGCTACACACCCAATACCACTGTCGCCCTGTTACTTTTACAGCCAATGTTGCGGGTGAGGCTGGGGCAAGGCGCTTCACCAGGAGGGGCTCTGCGCTGTGACGAGTACATATGGTGCTTGTTGCTATATTGTGCACATGCGAGTGGGCGCTGGTGCAACCAGGGCGTGTTTGTAAGAGCAGCAGGCAGAGACAAGGTAGCAGTGAGTGGTGACAAGGAGAGCATGGACCACCTTTCAGCGCGTTTGGTGACATCATGCTGCTGCTGCTGCTGCTGCTGCTGCTGCTGCTGCCTCTGATCGCCGCAACAGGCCTTCCTGCGAGCCCTGGCAGAAGCTGTGCCCGAGAAACCCGCGTCGCTTGTAAACTACAGGCGCATGGCAGCTCCTGCACCGTCACCCGAGCGGCCGCTGGCAACAGCAGAGCAGCCGGGCGACCAGCCACTCACCACGCGCGCACTGTTTGCGCAAGTGCAGGTGGGCGGCTGGCATGGTGGCAAGGTAGCAGGGGTGTGGCGGTGGCACCAGCCGCTGTGGTTCCTGTGCGGTGCCTGCGCGCTGAGCTGTCACTTGTTGTGTGACCTTGAGGTGTGGCGCTGGCAACAGAGCACAGTCGGGATTTGGTTGTGTTCTACTTGTGCAGCTGCAGGTTGCTGGGTTGGCTGCTGGCGGGTGGGCGGGGTGGGTGGGTGGGTGCAGAACCATGCGGTTAGCTGACAAGGATGGTGGATATTGTCATGGGACGGTGGCCACTCGCATTGCTGATGGTTCAGGGTAGGCTTGCACACTGCTGCTGTGTGCTCGTTGGGGCATGTGCATGCTGATGTTCATCCAAATCCATCCGCTGCTCACTCCTGCCGTTGTGCCTGCTATCTGTGCCTGCTGCAGCGTGTGCTGACGCCAGACACATGCGTCCTGGCAGACACAGGTGCGCAGCAGGAGCCACGCATGGCGCCATGGTGTGGCGCTCATGCGCATCACCGGCGCGGCTCATACATGCTAGTGGCCTGACGCAGCAAAAGGGAGGACAGCACTGCAGGCCCCGCATGGCCAGCAGCAGTGTTCTGTTTATGTAGGCGGCGGTTGTGCTTGCCCACTACTCAACCTGCAGTGTGCAGATACCCAGCTTGGCTTTACCGCTGATCCTCCTCTGCTGCTGTTGCTGCTGCTGCTGCTGCTGCTGCTGCTGCCCTGCAGGTGACTCCTGGTTCAACACGGTGAAGCTGGCGCTGCCTGCAGGGGCAGACTACCTCATACAGATGAGATACGGCAGGTGGGAACTGCAGTGACTATGCTGCTACAGCTGCAGCTGCAGCCGCAGTGAGCTGCTACAGCCACAGCCGTCATCAGCATCGCACTTCTGTGGTGCCGGTCAAACTGCTTTTGCAGCATTACATTCTGTCAATGCGGTGTGTGCAGCAGTCCATGCATGCTCCAGGTTATGATATCACAGGCCTTGGCTGCTCACCTCTGTTGTCCTGCTGCTGCCTGCGTCTGCTGCCGCTGCTGCTGCTGCTGCTGCTGCTGCTGCTGCTGCTGCTGCTGTAGCATTGGCTGGTCTGTTGGAGCCACGCTGGGCTACAGCCTGGCCGCAGAGGCTGAGGGCAAGCGGCTGGTGTCGTTCATTGGCGACGGCTCATTCCAGGTCACTGCGCAGGATGTGAGGTGAGCCATTCACTACAAGTTTTTGGACGACAACAGAGAAACAGCACAGGTGGCAGGCTGTGCACCCCACATGCTACAGCACCCCACATGCTACAGCACGTGCGATGCATCCCAGCCAGCCAAGCTGCAGCTTTTTTGGCAGGTCGTGGAAGCTGAAATGCCAGATTGCAATGCCATCTGTTGCATTGCCCTCGTCCCCTTGCTCTGCCGGCATCAATGCACCCAAGTCTGTGCTGAGCCCTCCGTGCTTCTCATACCTGCCCACTTGGCGGGCTTGTGTCAGCTGCACGCTCATCATGCCTGTGCCACTCTTGCTGCTGTCGCCACACGCGTGTTGTGACTGCAGCACCATGATGCGCTTTGGTGCAGCTCCAGTTATCTTCCTGGTCAACAACAGCGGCTACGCCATTGAGATTCTCATCCACGATGGGCCCTACAACAGGATACAGAACTGGGACTACACAGGTAAGAGCTTCGCTGCTGCTGCTGCTGCTGTTGCTGCTGCGGCGGCTCCTGCTGTTGTTGGCAGTTAGGTGGAGGTCAGAAGGTGGAGGTCACAAGGCAGTGGGGATGCATCCCATGCCTAGTATGAGTAAGTGGGCCTGAAGCAGGGGCTGTTAGCCATACTGGGGCTGTTGCATCACACAACCGGGATGTACATACCAACAAGCACGTCAATGGTGGCCATCCCTGTACCCAAGCACTAACCTTGCGCCATGCTGGCCCAACATTGTGTTACTGCTGATTTTGGCAGATGATCACCACTCGACTAGCAGACTCACCGCTGCCGTGCCTGCCTCATGTGCTGCCACGTCGCACCTGCAGCGCTGGTCAAGGCCATGCGCCACAACGGTCAGGGCAAGCTGTTCACGGCGCGCGCGGCAACGGAGGCCCAGCTGGCGGCTGCGCTGCAGCAGGCCTTCAGCCCGGACAAGGCCGACCACCTGGCCTTCATCGAGGTGTGCGTGGACACGGATGACGTGTCAAAGGAGCTGCTGGAGTTTGGCGCGCGCGTGGCACACGCCAACAGCAGGTGAGACTGGCTGGCGAGTCGTCCCCCCTTGTAATCATAAAAATACAACAAAATAAGAAAGGCTGGCAGGCGAGTTGCCCCCCCTTGCAACCCACTAAAAGGTAAAATAAAAAAGGCTGGCAGGCGAGGCGTCTGTGTGCATTTTGGTTGGTGGGGTGGCAGGCATCGCGCTGCTGGGATCGCAAGCAAGGCGCAGTGTCGGGGCTGATGGCTCCGACCCACCAAGAGCAGAGTGAGGTGCAGCAGGGCAACTGCGATGCTGCTGCGCTGCTGTGCTGGATGGTGGATGTGCGAGGATGGAGATTCCGGCGTGTGGCTGCGTGCTTTGGGATTGCAGCGTGCTGTCGTGTTGGCAGTGCTGATGTGTTGATGGAGCTGCTGAAGTTTGGCGCACACGTGGCAGCTGCAGACAGCAGGTGAAGCTGACATTGTGATGAGTCAATGGCAAGGGGGGTGAGCTGTTGAGGAGTTGTTGGACAGCGCTGGCAGGACTGGCAGGACTGGCAACTGTTGTGCAGCAGCAGCCTCAGATTGGGCATGCCTCTGTGTGTGTTGCACCAAGCCCCGACACAGCTGACGTGTCTCAGGTGGGGCACACTCGGCACGTTTACACAGGGAGCGGGGGGGACAGCAGGGGCGACAGAGCTGACCGCCAGGGATGCGTCCGTGTGGAAAGTACAGCAGCACTCAACTCAGGCAGGAACACTTGCAGGAAAGCAGACCCTCCTCGTGCTGCTCCAACTGCTGGCATGCAAGCAAAGCTGGCTTCACCTTTTCTACAACGCTGCAGGTGGATTGTGTGCGTGCGTGCGTGTGTGCGTGCGTGCGTGCGTGCGTGCGTGCGTGCGTGCGTGCGTGCGTGCGGTTGCTGAGGGTTGGCTGAGGGTTCTTCAGCTGCGACGCTGTGTCTGAAGCAGCGCCTCGCACTGTTGTGAGCACATGCTGGCAGGTTGCAACATGTTGCCAAACACCTGATGGAGTGTTGACGCAACGTAGTCAATGAATGCGCTGTTTATGCGTGCTGACTAATTAAATCGTGCCCTTCAAACACGTTGCTGCTGCGTGCTTGTGCAGGAAGCCCAATCCACAGTAACGCCGGCCAGCAGCATGGAGCGCAGGTGCATCCATTACATGAGCAGCGCTGCTCATGTAATGGATGCACCATCTACATGCAGTGCTTTGATGGGTAGTTGGTTGCATGTGTATTGACACGGCATGCATGTCATTGTATTGTGATCCTTGCCGGCAGCTTCAGGTTGCAATTGTTATGCTGTTGCCAGGTCAGCGGTTGTTTGAGTCTCATGTGCTGCTCATTTGCGCATGGCATTGTTACTTGTTTCAGTGCCATTCTCGTGCTGGTACTGCCAGTACCGTACTTGTACAGTTGTAAGGAAGTTACTGCTCTAGGGTTCACCGCACATTGTATTGAGAATCTGCTTCGCTTTTCCGGGTGGGTTGGAGTGCTGCTGCTTACTACACTTTACGGTTGTTGGTAGGGCATGCACTGACACACCTCACATAATGCAAACATGACTCTCATGTCCTTTAGGGTGAGACGAGAGTGCAGTGCTATGGCAATCAGCTTGCTGCATTCCAGTTCTATGTACTGCATGCAGCTGACAGTGTCTGAAGCTTCTGCTTGTCAAGCACTTCAAAAGGGCATACAACTTGTACTGCTGAGCAGGTTCTCGCTGCTTACACGTACGTTGGTCACAATTTGTTGCTCACATGAGCACGCGTACAGTTTACTTGTAACCATAACTCAGTGTAATTGCAGGTAATCAGGTAATTTTGGTCAACAAACAGACTTCAGTATAACTTAAATCAAGGCTTTGGCAGTGCAACATTTCTAGCAGGTGACGCCCAACTAGCTGCTGATGAGCTGACCAATCCTTGGTCCGTCCATGGTCCCATTTAGTGGTGGCCTAGCATTGCCTTCTGCATCCCTGTCGCATGTGTATCAAGCCACTTACTTGTCACAAACCTACTACCCGGTAGTTTGCTGGCAGCAAACCTACTACTTCATTAGTGGTCAGCTCGCACGGCATGACCACCCTCCATTGCTTGGCCGACTACAAAAATGAAGTCTGCAGGTAGAACGACCTCAGTTTTGCCAGCTAATCAGGCGCTGTTTGGAACAGGCCACACAGCACGCAGTGCTGTGTCCTCATAAAATCCAGCTCTGATATCGAGAGACACGGTCGACCTAGGCAACAGCCACGCCTGCAGTTTTGTGTTGTTACGTAGCTCCAACATCATCCTTGCAGCAGACTACATTGCTAGCACATGCTTTGAGACTGTGTATTGAGCCACGGCACCTCGTTGCGTGCATAGTGCGCACAGCAGACAGGCATCAACCGATAAGTGTTGATTACTTAGCACAGGCAAATGATCATTTAGTCATGACCGCCTTTATGGGCACTGCCGGTTGTAGGACATTGCTGTTGCAACACCAATTGGTGTGTATGAAAAGACGGATTGATTGATTGATTGATTGATAATGCGAGCACAAGCAGCATAGCTGAGCACCGACAAGACCGGCAGCTAGGCAGCAATAGCAGGTAAAAAAGCATGCGTTGCTAGAAAACAGCCTGAGCGAAACCCCGATGCCTTGGCCCTCGCCCAATCGGGGGGGCGAGCGTTCGGGCTGGAGCTAGGCCTGTCGCATCCCTGTGCCTGCCATGCCGCGTCTGGTGCCTGCTATTATGCACAATGATTGCATTTTCTGATGTGGGTGGCGTTGCTATCGCAACGTCGCGCCACCGGGCACAGCCCCGTTTCCGTGAGCAAGCCTCAACAACCGGCCAAGCGCCATGTCGGGGCCAAGCGCCATGTCAGGGATCTGCGTTTCTCGCAGGTGGTTCATTATGCATTGATTCGCTACTTGGATCAGCTGGGCAGCAAGCAGAGCTAAGGAATGATACATGCCAGCAGCAGCAGCAACAGCAGGAGCAACAACAGCAACAGATTCGGGAACGGTCTGGCTACGAGGACGAGCAGCAGCCTGCCAGCCTCTCAGGTCGTTCATCAGGTATTACTATGACTACTGTATCAGATATGCAGCAAGCAAGCCTACAGAAAGCTACCTGCCAGCAACAGCAACAGCATGAGCAGCAGCAGCAACATTAGTTGGCTGGTCGCGAGGATGCAGAACAACAACAGCTTACCAGCCTTTAAGTTGGTCTATCTTGTATCGATGCGTCCACCGTATCAGCTACGCAGCAAGCAGAGCTCTGGAAAGACACCAACATGCAGCAGCATCAACGTGAACAACAACAGCAACAACATTGGGTACGGTATGGTTACGAGGACGAACAGCAGCAGCCCACCAGCCTCTCAGGTCGTTCACCAGGTGTTGGCATGACTACTGTATCAGATATGCAACAAGCCAGCCTACGGAAAGCTACTTGCCAGCAGCAGCAGCAGCAACGTCAGCTGTCTGGTCGCGAGGATGCAGAACAACAACAGTCTACTAGTCTTTCAGCTGGTTTATCTTGCATCGATGCGTCCACTGCATCAACTACGCAGCAAGCAGAGTTCTGGAAAGACACCAACATGCAGCAGCATCAGAGTCAACAACAACAGCAACAGCACTGGGAACGGTCTGGTTACGAGGACGAACAACAGCAGCATATCAGCCTCTCAGGTCATTCATTAGGTATTGACATATTCATCAGGTGACCTGATTGTCAGCAACACTAAAACAACCGTCACAGGAGCACTGCACCAGACACACCCTGACTCTCCCCACCACAACAGCACGTTATCCATGCAGCTAAGGGCGATAAGGATACATGAGAAAAACATTACGTATCACCCCCCAAAGGAGCCCTTTCGACACCTTGGCGTGTACCTCACAATGGATCTTAACTACACACACCAGGTCACAATGACCTTGGAGAAAATGAGAAAGCAAGTACAGTCCTTGCGATGGTCTTTGCAAGTGCTGGCCAATGCCGGCGCATCATAGAGACATGCATACGACCGGCCATCACATATGCATTCTGTGCTGCCCCATACACACTTGCGGAGTTGAAATACTTAGACAGCCTGCTGACACGTGCGACCAAACAGGCGTACGGCTTGTCTATCGGTATGTCCACAGCTGCAGCACACCAAGATGTGCAAAAAGGCGGCCTTGGCTGCCACTCGCTAGAGGTGGAATACAACCTCATCTGCCACCAAAATCTGGTGCGCGCCTTGAATGACGAAGGGCTGAGAGGAGTCATAACCAGAGCCCTATTCAACCTCCAAAAACTGGGTACAGACGCACTAAGCGCTGAGCACCTACCGCATACAATGCGGTATGGCCTACGGCTTAGGCAGCTTGCATCTCTCGGGAGATGCAAGACCCGCCTGTACTGCAAAGGCATAGCCCACGATAAACAACAAGACATGATCGGCCTGGCAACCACGCTCGATGCCGTGATGCCCGGGAGCACACGCTGGGACGCTAGGCTGGCGCATGATCTTCAAATGCTGAGCTCCATTGGCATCACGGCTGTGGAGGACATGCTTATTTCTACACGCACGCATGTGGCACCGGCCAGCCACCTGCTGTGCATCGTGAGCCGCCGCAAAGTGCAGGCCAAGAGCATGGAACAGAATGACCCACTACATGCATACCAATGCACCCCATACACACACCCAGGCCGTCCAAACAACAGACAAATGCACAAAAGACCGCGAGATACACCGAAATGTATTGGAATGCCTGGAGAACATGTGGCCGGCCAACAAAACGGCCAAGCCCCGTACAATTCTGCACATATTATCCTCCCTACCAGCACAAAATGCAAAGCAGGCAGCGGCCGCCAGAGACGCATTGTGGTAGCACCCAGATTTCCCGCATGCGCACAAAAAGCCCAACAAGACTGCAGACATCAGAAATCAGCAAGTCGAAGTCAAACAAGTAGCAAACCCCAGGAGAAACGAGACAGGGTACGCACAATACACAAAGGCTGTGACACTCACGGGACAACGCCTGCTAGATACAATGCACGACCTGTACACCCTGTACTCACACACGGAGGACACAATTACAGCCGTGCCGGACGGGGATTACACACAACACAGCCCACAGTGGTAAAGGCAAGAAACGGCGAAAAAAGGGAGGAACTTATCAGCAATACGCGGTACAATGGGCCCCCGTGGTACAGCCATATTGGGTGGTGCAAGCGGCACTGGCGCTCAACTACAACATTAAAGGAGCGGTAGTAGCTGTTGCGCCAGAAAGCGAGCCCACCGTGGGGACATGCAGACCATGTGAATTCTGCAAGCAGCAGGTGGATCCCGTAGAGCAAGACGTACACACATGCTCGGTGTGCTCCCGTGCCTGTCATGCGGGGTGCCTCCCCGCAGAAACGCTAAAAGGGGGGCACCCTATGCTTGCTCAAACACGTACACACGTGAAGAGTGCATAAAAGAAAACTACACCAAGGACACGCTACCAAAGGAGCTTCGTCTGGTAAAGGTGGAATGGGCCGAGGCGCTGGAGCCACGGCCAACCGTTGAAAAATCGGCCACCCGAGAAGCGCTCACTCAGATGCTGCAACTTGAGAGAGAAAAGCTACGCCAGCGGGAAGAAGCTAAAGCAAGCACACTAGCAGCATCAGAAGCGCCCACATGGCAGCCCGGGATCAGAAGAGCCAGACCGAGTGCAGAAAGTGACGCCGACACCCAGGAGGCGTACCCGCCGATATCCCACCCACGGGACGACATGTATGACATCACAGTCGGACAGCCGTGTAGAAAGCAACTCGCTATCTACCCCCATCCAATCAACCCCCACACCGACATCAAGCCAACTGGAAAGTACGAGGTGTTCGTTCGGCAAGTCCTCACATACCACAAAGACAAAACGAAAGGATCACAGGTCAGAGAATTGAAGGCATGCATATACCAGCCAGATGGCCGGTGCACGCACACACTCCCGGTAGACACCTCAGCTCAGCTATACCAACGTTTTGAGTACATGAAACAACACCACGCACGAGTGCTCAGCAAACTAGGAGCAGGAACGTTTGCAGAGGAACTCAACAAACTGATGTGCAGATACACAGACGGCACAGTATGTAGTGGCAAGGGAGAAAACACCTACATAATCGATACCAGAAACCAACGTTCAATACCGCTGGCAGTGCGCACTTCTCTCCATAACACAATGGGCGGCGCAAAAGAGCGGTTGGCCAGCCCGCTCGACGTCGCTGACAGCTGCGCGGAGTACTGGTCAGCACACAAACAAGACCAAGTGTTCGGGGCTCAGTTTGATGCGTAAAAACTCGATGGACCAGAGCCTCAACAGCCTGCCCAGACTTCACGGAGTCTCAAGCAGAAAAGGCGGCAACATGGGCGCTGCACTCAGCATCGCAGGCGCAGACACCTACAATGACATTGCTACTGCTTCCATCATTCTCGCAAGCTGGTCAAGATGCCAACTACATGAAAGTCATGCAGGGCCGCCCCGACATGTGCAAGCAATTAGCAACCATTCCAAGCGGCCTCCTAAACCTTGAAAAAAGCTCCCTTGCGCCGGCATCACAGTCGCAACGTCTGAAGTGGAATATACACATCAATGCAGTGGGAAATGCGGAAGGGTACCGAAAGTATCTGCCGTATTTAAGAGCTCCATCAATGGTGTTTGGCGGGAACGATTCCGGCGTGCGCTAGAGCAGCCATAACGTCCGAAACACCGTCGTCCGAATTGCACACCAAAAATCAGGATGCACGAAGAGCGTGCAACATGGTGGACACGCGAACCGGAAGTACAAGTAGCACCGGCAGAGCGCCCACCAGGGAAAGCACACAACCAGAATCACAAGTAAGTTTAACAAACGGCCGCTGGACACAAAGAAAGGGCCCAAAACCCAAGACTTGGTCAACCTAACGGGCCAAAACACCAATGTGGCCGGAGCCCAGCCAAGGGCAGTTAGAGCCGCTAGAGACACCCTGATCAGTCTCCTCCCAACACCCCCTCAGCTCCGCTTCGACTGGAGAGACTTATCTACACAGATGGCAGTGTACTGGCAGAAGACGCAAATATCTTCCCAGGCATCGGGGCGGCCGTGTACGTCCCGGCCCACCCGGGCAAGCACATTGAGGAGAGGACAATGGCCGTGGACTGCCGGTATGAAAGCCAACCTGGTAACCCAGCATGCGTCAACACCATCAACAGAGCAGAACTAGCGGCCATGCAAATGGCAGTCAAGGTGAGGATTCAACACTGCGAGGAAACAGGTAACACCGACGTACACATTGCTACGGATAGCCTAACCTCCATGTACCAAGTCAAGAAGACCATCAATCGCCCTCAGGACATGAGGGAACACAGGCACTGCAACTACTGAAACACATAGTGGAAACGATTATTAATCCATGTGCACGGTACACATCTGGAAGGTGAAGAGCCATGCTGGCATTGTGGGCAATGAAATGGCCGATACAACAGCGGTAGCCGTGTCCAAAGGCCTTGATGCAGCTGATCACGAAGACGTTCATGAATATAAAGACGCAAGTAACAACAGAGACGACATGTACTGGCTGTACACGGAAACCGAGATCAAACCTAATAAAGCAGCCGAAGCAATAGCTGCGGTTGCCGCTGCTGCAGGAGAGGCCGATGATCAGCCCGCCGACACTACCCTTTTCCCGGAACCCAACATGAAAGATTCCTTGAAAGCCCGCATTCACAGCATCTGCCACCTAGGACAATCCAACACAAATACAGTGTACCATGCCAGCTGGACAGACATGATAAAAAAGATAGATCACCGATACAGTCATTTGTTCATGACCAGCACAACTGTAAAAAGCTACGTACGGAAACTCGTGCTACAATATCGATACGGACTGCTGCCGACATACAAACTTCTTAAACGCTACAAAAAGACGGAAACCAACCTCTGCCCGCTATGCGGCGAGGAGGACAACGGTCACCACGCGATGAGCGGATGCCGCAAGCTACTGAAAAAAGCTACACTACGGCACAACGATGCTGGCAGCCTGATTGTCGAGGCGATTTACATGGGAGAAAAAGGCAGCCAACTCATAGCAGCTGACGTGGCCTGAATAAACGTCGCCAGGCTCAAGGCAAAGATACCCTGGACATCACCCGCACCCTGTCAGATGCGGCGCTCCCGGCCAGCTTACCAAAACGGTCAGGACGAAGCTAGCAAAGCTCAGCCTACCAGACGCTTTCCTCTACAAATTCGACCGCAAAAACCGCCGCAGAGAATACAATGTGATAGAGGTCAAGTACTGCAGAGACACCAAGCCAGAGGACCAAGAAGCCAGAGCCGTCAAGCAACACAAACAATTGGTCAGCACACTCAAAGAGTATGACAAAATGCTAGAGTCAAGCACTGCACCCTCCTACTAGGAGTAGGGGGTACAATATACAAAGATTTGGACAAACCCTATCCAATGATCTAGGAGTCAAAGGACGCCCGCTGGAAACCCTGTTGCGCAAACTGCACTTCAAGTCGGTGCAAGCAGTTGGCGAGATGTGGAAGCACAAAAGCACTGCTGCATAACAAACTTGGATCAAAGAAAGGACCGCTTACAGGCACCAATCGCACCAACTTCACCTCTGCCCCTCAACACAGAAAAACAAAGAAATCTAGGAAATAACTCTTAGCCCCACGGGTACCATACCGGCCCCTCGGGACCGGTAGGGATGGTAGGGTGCGTGAAGGCGCATGAGGTTACCTCATCGTCACACACGCCCCCTTCCTGAACTTACGCGGGTGTTAAGTGTCAACACATCACGCGTAGCTCATTCATGCATTCATTCATAGTCATGACCTTTTAGTGGCGACAACAACAGCAGCAGCGTTGGCAGTGTAAGTTGCAGTCTGCACACCACCAGCAAACCTGCTGGCCTTAAGGCCAGCAGCAGCATGTCACTAAAGCCACTACAGCAGCAGCAGCGGCAGCTAAGCCCCATAGAAAGCGCCGCACACCGTTTGGCTGGACTTGTGCAGAATCCTGCTGTCTCCCAGCTGCTCCTGCAGCAGCCCCAGCCCACCGCCACCCTCGACCCTCGGCAGCACCAGCTGCTGGCATCCTGCGCTGATGTGTTGGAAGAAGCTGCCGCAGCGCTGCCAGAAACTCTTGATGCAGCAGAGTCAAGTCGGGCGCTGGGTCTTGCGCTGCGCCACAAGGCAGCGCTCAATGCAGCCACCCTGCTGGCCTGGGTGCAGCAGCGGCCGCAGCAGCTGCAGTTCCGCTCGCTGCAGGGCCAGGTTGCCGCAGGTCGCGCAACAGCCTTGCAGGCCACAGTTGGTGTCTGGCTGAAGAGCATCGAGTGTTTGAGGCAGATGGTGTCAGCACTCAGCCGAGTGCCGAGCACCATGCAGGCAGGCTGCATGTACAGCACCTTGGCAGCAGCAATGCTGCAGCAGCTGAAGCAATCAGGCAAGTAGCCGCATGTTGGTTATGGCTCTGCTGCTCATGGCAATGTGCTGCTGTCCTCCGCCCACCCCGTCGCCTCTCACGTGCTTTCTATTTGAGGCGCGGCGCTCACCTACTGCTTGAGCGTGCTCAACCCGGCAGCGCTTGCTTCTGTTTTGCTGCTGCTGAAATCATGCTGCATTGTGCACTGTGCAGGGCTGCTGGGAAGCATGCACGCCTCGCTGCTGCCCATGTTGGAGTGCATCCTGCAGCAGTACACCGCGTCTGACTTGAACAAGTCGCCTGCAGTGGAGCTGTTTGACATTGTGCGCATTCTGATGTGTGTGACCTGCAATGTGGCTTTTGAAGCGCGTGCACTGGTGCCTGCAGCTCTCCTGCAGAAGGCATTGCGTGCTGCAGCGCTTCTGCTGCAACAGCTGCAGCAATGCGGCCCACGGCTGCCGCCAGCAGGTGCAAGCACAAGTGTAGCCGGCAGCAGCAGCAGCAGCAGCAGCAGCAGCAGCAGCAGCAGCAGCAGCAGCAGCAGCAGCAGCAGCAGCAGCAGCAGCAGCAGCTACATCAGCAGGTGAAACATGTGGTACTTCAACGTGCAGTGTGAAGCTGCGATCTTCATTGGTCAGCTTGCTCATGTGTTTGCACAGAAGCAGTTTGAGTCCAGCAGTGCAGCTCAGGTGCAGCAGCTGCTGCTGGATTCAGCAATGCAAGAGCTGCTGCTGCAGACTTTGACAGCAGGTGTGTTTGTGTGTGCTGCATCAGCACCATGACAAACAAAGGCAGCAGCAGCAGCAGCAGCAGCAGCAGCAGCAGCAGAGTAATGCCAAGCTGCACCTGTGCATTAACCTGCTGCCCATCCCTGCCTACCACCAAGACATGCTGCAGCAGCTGCCGGGCGGCCAGGCCTACCTGGATGCAGCAGCAGAAGCTTTGGCAAAGGCACAAGGCGGGGGCAACGATACGCTCGACTGCATCCAGGAATGCAGCAGATGCACTTTGGACGTTTTGATTGCTCTCGACGGTGTGCTGACTGCTATGCTGGACTGTGCTGGCAGCAGTGCGGAAGGTCCAGGCCAGCCAGTGAGCAGGAGTGTCCCCGCACTGTCAGCAGCTGCTGTGAAGCTGACGCTGCAGCTGCAGCTGCTGGCTGCTGGTGCACTGCAGCGGCAGCGCAAGCAAGGCCAGCAGCAACTGCAGCAGCAGCAAGCCACAATCAAGCTGCTGCTGCTCTCTAACCAGCTGCTGTTTACGCAGATCAGAGCAGCAGCGCGCTTTCACGGCAGCAGTTTGCCGCCTGAGGTGCTGCAACAAGCTGGCCTGCAACTGCTGCAGGGGCTGGCAGTGCCGGTGCAGTGAGCATGTGTGAGGGCTCACCAGAACTGCGGGAGGTCTATGATGAATATGGCTGCTTTGACCGGCAGCTGTATGCGCTGCAGGCTGCAGGAGCAGGGTTGCCATCTTCTGAGGAAGCAAAAGCATGTGCAGGTAAGCAAGAGCATGTGCAACAATGACCGGGCAACTGACACAGGTGCAGCACCGAATCCAGTAACACGCACAGAAATTACTTGGTGTCTGCTGACTGCTGATGTCAATGAGTTGCTGCTTGCTGATTAAGTGGGTATTACCATTGTCACAATGTCATTCATCAAGCCACACGCTTGTTGTGGTCGTAGCTTCGGGATGTAGCTGCGAATGGTGACGTGTGCACCTGTACAGCTGTAGCTGTATAAATGTACACATGCGAAGACAAGGTGTTTATGTATTTGCTGCTGGTTGAACCACTGGTTGCTGTCTGTTGCCGTGTAGTCAGCGTTACAAATGCCTGCTGCAACTGCATTTCAATCTTCCAAGCTGAGATGTGTACCTGCATAGCTGTAGCTGTATATGTGACGGGGCAAAAGCAGGCAGCTCCTGGGCTCCATGTGCATGCACAGCAGATGTGTAGCCGTGGTCTGTTTGCCGCAGGCACTGGCGGTGCTTGATAAAGTGTCCCTTCTGAGTGCTGGCCGTAATGATGCCTGCTGCTACTTGCAGGTGTCATGTCAAGTGAACTGCCCAGCCTAGCCGCAGCCCACCCAGAGGCATTCACAACCCTCGTCGACTGCTGCCTGCGCTGTCCCGCATTGGAGGCGTGCGACATGCGGGTAGCATGGAGCCTGCTATCGCATGCCTTTCATGCTGTATTTGGCTCTGATGCAGCACTGTGCAACACAGCAGCAGTTGCCAGCCTGGCATCCGCCCTGAACAGCCTGGTCAAGCGCGCGGTGCAGTTCACCAGGGTAGCTGCTTGCCTGCAGCAGCAGCAGCAGCAGCAGCAGCAGCAGCAGCAGCAGCAGCCAGTAGTGCTGCAAGCAGACACTGTCAGTCATGCTACTGCTGCATTTTCCCCAGCAGCTGTTCCCGGTCTCACGGTAGCATGGGCAAGGAACCTTAGAGTGCATAATGCAGCAGTGCATACTGCCAGCGGCAGCAGCGGTGGCGGCCGTGGCAGCAGCAGACAGGCCAAGGCAAGCCTTGCGCTGCTGGCTGTGGTGCTTGCGCGCAGCCTTGTGCAGCTGACAGATGCAATGGAGGGTGCAGGGCCCCAGCTGCTGTACAAGTCTTTGGCAGCCCAACCTGTGTTCAGCATGGGTTGGTCGCCAGCAGGCATTGCTCGGCTGTTACCAGCAGAGCTGCTGCCTGCACAAAGACAGCAGTGCAGCAGCGACGGTAGCAGCGGCAACAGCAGCGGTGGCAGCAGCAGCAGCGGTGGCAGCAGCGGTGGCAGCAGCAGTAGCAGCAGCAGTAGCAGCCATCCTGTGTTCGAGAAAGAGGTGTGGGTCCGCTGGCAAGTTGATGTGCTGCGTTGCTGCGCAGCCGCCGTTGAAGGTCCTAACCTGGTTGGGCGTTGTCCAGCCAACCCTAGCCACAACAGCGGCAGCAGCAGCAGCAACAGGAGATGGGGGCGCAGCCATGCCTGTCAGCAGTACAGCAGGTAACAGGAGCAGAAGGGACAACAACTGCAACATAGAGGACAGCGGGAGCAGCAGCAGCCAGCAGGTCAAATGGGGCTACCTGCTGCATGCGTGGCAGTCAAGCCCACAATGGGCGGCAGCAGGTGATGGTGTTGCTACTAAAGTGCTCGACTTGTTCCAGCAGATCAGCGATGTCACACCTGTTGAGCAAATTGCGTTGCAGTACACCAACCTCCTGCAGCTGTGCCGGGCATTGACAGCAGCAGCACCGCTGCTGGTGGTGTGCAACAACCCCGGTTGTGCCAACCTGGCTGGCGTGAGCGAGGCGGCAGCTGCCAGCAAGGCGTGTGCCGGCTGCCGCTGCCGCTACTGCGGTGCGGCCTGCCAGGCGGCTGACTGGCGGCGCCACAAGCGCGCATCACGGCGTATGGCTGCTGCGGGTGAGGTGTGCAAGTGAAAGGCTAGTTGCTCTTTGTGTTTGCCAGGTGCCATGGGTAAATACACGACTCGACATGTTGTAGTTGCCTCCCTTTCCCCCCTTTGGTTGTGGAGAGACATTTGGACCCGATGAGCCTTGTTTGGCTCCTTCTGAGTTCTGAGCTCTCCGAGCTTGTTAAGGTTGCGGCTTCTTTGGTTGATGGTCTTCTTTTGAGTTTTGTGGACCCCATGAGCCGTGTTTGGCTCCTTTGCGGGTGGGCTAATGGCCCTACTTTGGTAATTCGGTAATTCGGTAATTCGGCAATACACTCATATTCTATGGCACATATGCTGCAGGCCAGTGCATGTTGAGTATGAGCTCTCTGAGACAGCCATGCTTGACACTTGACAATATCGCGATGCAGGCATTGTACTGTCTTGTGAAATAACCGGCAAGTTGGATTGTTGTGCAGAGCGGCGTCGCCAAATGTGGTCATTGCACTGGTGTGCATGCACATGCCATCCTATCAGGCCCATAGTGAGGAATGCGTTGACGTGCTGTGATGAATGCATCATTTGTAGTGTGTGATTTGCAGTAATGTGCTGTTGCTGTGCTCTGCTCTAGGGTTGTTATATCCTGCAGTAACACATGCCCAGTTCCTGCGCCTGCCTATAGTCAGCACACTCGCCACAGCACATTGTTGGGTCTTGGGTAAAAAATTGAATCTAGACTTGTGGCACATTCGTAGCGTTTGCAGTTGAGCCGCCTTCTTGAAAAAGCGAAAAGTATCTGGCAATACCCAAACCCTACACGCGCGTCTGCGGTTACGAGCTGAACAACCCGTGCTTACTTGGAAGCAAATCTTTGTGGTGGAGATTGAGGGAATTGTGAGTTCGGGATGGAATGGTATCAGCGCTTCTGTGTGTATGCCTGCTGTACTAAGAGTCAGCCTGATGCACTGCGCTTCTGGACACAGCTGGTATGATGTTATGTTGTGTCAGCGTTACGGTTATAGCAGGAAGGTATGGATGCCATGAGTCAGCGGCTGCAACTATGAGCAGGAAGAAGGAAAGTATGTTGCAGCGCTGCAGTTAAAGCGTTTGCAGGCAATGTGGGCGCCTCTTCCTGCAAGGTAACAAATCCAGTGCTGCACATTGTTGTGAACATCGCATGCGTGCACTGATGATCATCTTACATGTACTAGAGCAACAGCAGCGACGGCAGCAGTCGCTCCCTGCATGTGGGTGGGTGGTGGGCATTTGGCATGTACAGAATGCTAGTGTCGTCTCCTTTCACATGTGTTAGGCCTGTACAGGTATTGTGCTGTGCTGCTGTTGCAGCAGTGCCTGGTCTGCAGCCAGCTAATTGTGCACGCTGTGACGTTAGGGGATGGCTCACTGTCAATATAGGTGTTACTGTGACATGACCGATCAGCTTCAGCATCCGAGTAGCTCCTGCCATGCCATATGAGCATGTTTGGTAGAGTAACAGGGTGGAGCATGAGGGCTGAGCCAATCCACCAAGAGCAAGGTGGAGTGCAGCAAGGCAGCTGCAATACTGCTGGCCATCTGTGCTGGATGGCTTTGCAAGGATGGAGATGTGCGCGTGTGACTACGCGTTTTGGGAGTGCAGCGTGCTGTTGGGTTGGCAGTGCTAATGTAGTAAAGGGGCGGCGGGAGTTTGGCGTGCGCATGGCGCCATGCAAACAGCAGGTGAAGCTAGCGGCTCAATTGGTCAGTGAGCAAGGGGGGCGAGCTGTTGAGGGTGTGTTGACGACAAGCTGCCAGCGCTGGCAGGACATGCCACTGTGCAACAGCAGCCTCATTGTTGTGGTGCTGCACGTCTGGGCGGACGTATATGTGTGCTTTGGTCATGGCCTGACACAGATGACGTCAAGGTTGGGCACACAACATAGCTATGACTATAGTCATAAAAGAAGTACGAGGAAAGCAGGGGTGATAGAGCTGGCCGCCAGCTGGACTTGAGAGGCCATCGTCTGTGTGTATTTGAAGTAAAGCAGCACTTAACTAAGCCAAACAACTGCAGGAAAGGCAGACCGCCCTCCTGCTGCTCCAGCTGCTTGCATGCAACACA
>JACERP010000587.1:0-49250 GCA_014080715.1 Scenedesmus sp. NREL 46B-D3
CTTCAGCGGCCTGTTGCTGCTGCTGCTGCTGTTGCCGGGCAAATGCGTGCCAACCTGCTGCAGGGAACCCTGCTGCGTTGCCACATCAGCGGCAGCAGGGCCAGCGCTGATGCTCCACAAACCTCCATGGGAAGTTCGTGTTGGGCTGCCAGGTGTGACAGGCGCCCCACCACTAGCACTGCTGCTGCTTTTAAAGTTGCTGCTGCTGCTCTGCTGCTGCAGCTGCTGCTGTCCAGGCCATAACCTTTCCAAGAGAGGAAAGCCGCCTTTGCTGGCGTTGCCGGCTGGGGCCCTGCCATGCCTCTAGACAGCACACCAGCCTCTCCCACAGCAGCTGCAACCAAATAGCACGCAGTTGCATCACATTCTTCAAGCTATCACAGCAGTGGCAGCGCTAGATCAAACAGGTGTGGCGGGGCAGGGCATACTGCAAGCAGCACATAACGCAACATTCTGTTTGCTGAGCAAAGCGCAGCCGGCCTGACTCCACTATACATCACTGGCAGGCTGGATGCTGGGGGCTGCCCTGCAGCACAGCTGCAGCTTCGCCGCCATACCTGGCTTGTATCTGTACAGTTGCAGCTGCAGCGGCTGGCCCTGCAGCTGCTGCTGCCGCAGGCCTTGCAGTCGCAGGAAAGCCCAAGCCACTGCATGGCCACTGCCACCTGGGCCAAAGTCCCTGCGCGTGGTGCTGCAAGCCAGGCGTAACCGCAGCAAATGCAGCAACTGGTATCGCCGTAACCTCCCATGTCATGGACAGCCGCTGCGTGGACTAGAAACAGATGAGCACACCGTGTTTGCTCTTCAGCACCTGCTGCATACGCCTATGCGAACGCACGCGACCATGCTCACAGTACGTAGCCATCAGCAGGTGCACACACCTTGAACCGAGCAAAGCCGCTGGGCAGCTGCAGCACCTATTGATGCAGAGGCTGAGCACGCTGCCGGCGGCGGCTTTGCGGTACATGGGCGACATCACTGCTGCTGCGGCCTCGCAAGGGAGGCAGTCCTGCGGCAGCAGTACAAGCGCTGCTCAGATGGAACACATGGGTGACACGCGTACGCCACGCCACATGTGTTACTTGACTTTTCGCAGGTTACTTGTCCAGGGAGGCAGCAGGCAGGCAGTCATACCAAACGCCAATAAGCAGGCAGGCAGAGCGGCAGCACCGAGCTAGCTGTTTGAGTAGGGCTTGTGATGAATGGCCAATGTTTTGTGCACACACCCTGATGATGCGCAAACGCTGGCTGGGTAGTAGTCACATGTGAGCAGCTTCAGCAAACGTGTTTCTACTGTGACAAAATTGTCCATCCAAAGCCTGTGACAAGCGAATCAGCACCTGCCTTTAACTGGTAGCGCAAGACAGGGTGCAGGAGTGTGCGCAACACTATTGCACTGCTGCTTATCATCATAGGCCAACTGCACCCACCTGCTTATGCCATCAGCTGCTCTGCCTGCAGCAGCAGGCATAGGGTGCATGGGTTGCACGGCTGCGGCTGTTGCTGCACAACCCACTGCTGCTGCTGCTGCTGCTGCTGCTGCTGCTGCTGCTGCTGCAGAGCCAGCTGCAAGGTCTGTGCCAGTGGTTTTGATGGGGCGCAGCCCTGCCATTTCACTGGCCAAGCTACTGTCTTCGTGTGTATGGGAAACGGCAGCAGCAGCGGCCATGGCGGCGGCAGCTGATGATGATGCAGCCACCCATGGCGCTGCTGCTGTTGCTGCTACTGCCACAGACGCTTGCTGCTGCACCTGATCCACACTCGCGTGCAATGTGTGCTGCTGCTGTTGCTGTTGATGCTGCGGGGCTGAAACTGGCAGCACTGGCTGCCTGCTTTGCTCCATGGGTGCTCCCCCTACTCTGCTGCGCCTGCGTCGGCTGAAGCTGCCAGGACTGCCTGAGTTGGCCGCGCTTGCTGCTGGTCTGCCTGCTGCTGCTGTTGAAGGCTCAACAGCTGCTGCTGCTGCTGCTGCTGCTGTTGCTGCCGCTGATCCGTTACTTTCGACATCCGTATGATAATGTGGCGGTGTACTTGCAGCATGGGGATCAGGCACACCTAACGCTGTTGCTGGGGTTGCTGATGCTGGTGTGTGTTGTACTGGCAGCTGCTCACTGTCAACAGCTGGTGTTGAGCCATCAACAGTCTCTGGTGCTGCTGGAGATGGAGGGTTGACAGCAGATGAGGCACCTTGCTGACATTGCACGTTCATGTCCTCTGCTGCTGGTGCAGGCACTTGTTCTCGCATGGCTTCATTCACCCTGGCTGTATCAGCTGCATCAGCTGCAGCTGCTGGTAGTGTGGGCACCTGTTCATACGAACTGCACTGCAGCAGTGCCACTGAGTCGCTGATGCCCATGCTGCTGTTCCCTGCCAGCTCATCTTCTAGCTCGGAGTCACATGCAGCTGCCTGACTGGCATACTTGAGCCGCTGCGGAGACGTGCCTGCAGCTGCACCTGCTCGCACTGGCAGCAGCATAGTAGTAGGCGTGCTGACAGGGCTGAGGCCTGCAGTATCCAGCTGCAACAGCTGCAGCTCATCTGACACTGTTCGTCCTGCTGCTGGGAGGACGACCGTACTCAGCACTGCTGACATGCCCAGCTTGCCAGGTGCTGCAACAGCAGGCTGCAGTGCTGCGGCAGCCTTGTTTGCTAAAACATTGGCTTCATTATCCGGGTGGGGCTCCATTAAGTGCTAACCCAGCTATGTGTGGTTATGCATGCTGCTCTCTCTCAGTAAGAGCAAGCAGTAGCATTCTGTGTACATGCACAGCTGCTGCAGTGTCCTCAGCAGATGCACACAAGCAATCACGCTCGACAAAGAGAGCTTGATTTGTGATAATCTGTGGTTTTCCTTGCATCAGCTCAATGCAATGTGGCTGAGCAGGGACCTGACAGGCGCAGCACGCAACCAGTTGACATCTCATCACGAGCAGCAGAAGGATGCAATACGCTTGTAAGCAAAATAAACGTGTTTGATATTAGTTTGAGTATACGTCAGCGTTTACGGCTCGTCCGAAAACCCTTTTCGAAAGGTGTCACCGGAAGTTGACACTGAGCTCAGTAGCCTGCCATGGCGCTGCAACGAAATGCTGTGGCTTGCCCCCTTTGCTTTTTTACGTTCAAAGAAAGTTGCATTTGCTGTCCGACTCACTCTCTGCTCAAAGCGCTCGGCTGTGCTCGTGTGTGGGCCCGGACTTCGTGCAAACGCATACAGGTTCTATTGGTCACTAGTTGACAATGTTTATGCACGGTTAGGATGGCGACGAGCAGCTGGGCTGCCCAGCCAAGCGGTGAAACCGCCAAAACCCATCATCATGAGCTTGGTGATGACTTGCCCTTGTTCAAGTTCGGCCTGCTTACAGATGTACAGTATGCAGATAAGGTGTGTTGCAAGTGCGGTGCGGCTTGGGCCTCGCCTTATGCTGCTGTGCCTCACAACCAGCAGCACAGCAGCAGCAGCAGCAGCAGCAGCAGCAGCAGCAGCAGCACCCACGCCACTGCTGCCCAGCGCATTGCACAGTTCCATCCCACATGCTCACATGCAGCACACACGCCACCGTGGATACTCTTACAGGAAACAGTGTCCTTTGACGGGCGGCCCCAGAGGTACAGCGAGAGTGCAGGCAAGCTCCAGGCAGCGCTCAAGCACCTGTCAGACCTGACACAGCTGCAGCAGGACCCAGTACAGCCGCTGTCCTGCCTGCTCACGCTGGGAGACATCATAGATGGCTACGGAGGGGACGACAGCTGCAGTGCAGCAGCACGTGCCGGCAAGGACCTGAGGCTGATTGTGGGCTTGATCAGCAGCGGCTTGCAGGACGTTCCTGCAAGGCATGCGCTGGGCAACCACTGCCTTGCAGCGCCGCGCACTGAGCTGCTGGAGGTGAACAGCTGACTCGTGAGCTTGGAATTGGAAGCTGTGGCTGCAGCGGAAGTCGGCGTGAATTGACTTCTGCATACAAGAAATAATCACAGGTAGCTATAGCAGGAGGCAGAGGATGCACCATGTGCACTGCCACCCTGTGCATCCGCAGATCTTGTGGAAGATCCAACATCAGCAGTATAACAAGAGCACACCCAGGTGCTGGTTCAGCAGCTTGTGTAATCTAGACTTAATATTATCATACGTACCTACCCAATGCAGGCACTGGCTTGTCAACAATTGCACAGTGTGCAACCCGCCCCGCCAAACTGCCTGAAGTGCAGCAACAATCTCTGAAATGACAGCATCACACACGTGCACCGGGCAGGCACTGGGCGTGCCTGGCAGCTACTACAGTGTGCCAAGTCGGCTGCTGCTTAGATTGCAGCTGAATCCCTGACATGACCAAGTTACTGCAACAATTACGCATGCATCCCATGCAGGTGCTGAACATGCCTTGCAGCTATTACTGCGTGCCACTGGCAGCCAGGTGGAAGCTCATTGTGCTGGACACAACAGAGATGAGCCTGCATTCAGGCTACCCAGAGGTGTGCCACAGCCGTTGTTGTCGTGATTTGGCGCAGCTGTCCGTTGGAAGTGGTGTGCTGGACACATCAGAGATGAGCCTGTGCTGCGGCTACCCGCAGGTACCGCTGGCCAGCCAGCAGCAGTGCACTACAGCTGCTGTGATAACGCCTGCTTCGTCGTGAACGGTGCAGCTGTGAATGAGCTGTGGGGTATGACTGGGGCATCATTGAGAACAGCCTGGACTATGGCTGCTCAAAGATCACTGCAGCAGTTGCAGCTGCGCGTTATGCTGCCAGCCTGATGGTGTGGGTGCAGTCTTTGGACCTGCTGTGCGCTGCCGGGTTGCGCAGCCTCCAATGCGCTGGTGCAGCACTCCCAATCCTCCTATCACTGATGCTGCTGAGTTTAAGAACCGCAAGCAAGAGGGTGTTGTGTGCACACTGAAGTGCAAGCAAAAGCTGCTGCTGCTGCTACTGCTTCCTGCTGCTACTGCAGGGATCTGCTCAGATGCAGCAGGCGTTGCGGTGGCTGCAGGCACACCCCAAGGAGCAGCACCCCAACGCAGAAAGCTGGAACGGCGGGCTGTCGGCGGCACAGATGACGTGGCTGCAGCTGGAGCTAGCAGAGGCAGCAATGGCAGGTGGGATTGATCTCTACATGTCGACTGTGAGCCTGCCACTCACCGCCGCGAACCAAGAATAAGAATAGCACATGTTGAGACGCATAAATGGCACTCTGCAGAAGCGCTGGTGACGTGATGCAACTGCACGCCTGCAGTGCAAGGAGCATGCAGTGCATGCAGAAATCTTTGTTTGATGAAGCGCTGGTCGCTGCTCAGCAGCAGCATGGCCTGGTGTCCTCAGCACTACGCTTGGCTGATAATGCCCAGGCACACCACACACGCGCATTGCACCTGTGCATGTTGCTGTGCAGCCAGCGGCATGCGTCTGCCGCCTCCACTCAAGCCATGGAGACATGCCACTGACGATGCCTTGCAAGTATGATATGCAGTCGTCATGTGCTTGCTGCTGCTGCTGCTGCTGCTGCTGCTGCTGCTGCTGCTGCGCAGGCCAGCGTGTGATTGCGGCATGCCACCACCCGCTGGCACCCGGCTCTGCTCCAGACCAGTACCTGGCCTGGGGCTATGAGGCTGTGCTGCAGCTGCTGGAGCAGCATGCAGGTGCTGTGAGGAGCAATGCTTTGTGCTTTGCATTGCGCACGCAAGGGCATGCAGACTGCAAGCCACACAGCTCTGCATGGCATGCAGCCGCATGTGCGGACCAGCTTTCTCATTGACTACCTAGAGTACCGCCAGCTGCACCAGATAGTCCAAATGGCAGCGCGGCCTTTCTCCTGCATGCACAGCCCTTTCTCGCTCAGGCTCCTTGCAGCTGTTGACCGCCGGCCAGCACTGGCCCATGCGTCTAGACAGGCATGTACCATGCCATGGTACAACAGCAGTAGTGAACCCCATGTACAGCGGCAACTTGACATGCGCACACGATTGTGTCCCAATGATACCAACCTCACAGAACCAGTTGTACCGCGCCCTGTGCTCAGCCATCGCTGCCGCCTGCGTGCTGTGCTTGCAGGAACTGTCTGCATGGTGTTCAGCGGGCACTACCACCCGGGCGGCTACGCCCAGCACGACGGCATTCACTTTGTCGTGTTTGAGGGCATACTGGAAGCCCCGCAAGACTCCAACGCGTACGCAGTGGTGGAGATATGGCCGAGTAAGGCAGTGATCCACGGCTACGGGGTGGGCAGCAGCAGGCAGCTGCCGTTCATGTGAGCGAGCTGTGCTGGTGCAGCTGCGGAGGAGCGTGGAAGGCTGCAGAAGTGGCTGGCTGGCTCTGAGTTTGTGTGTGGGCTAGCTGGCGGCGGTGTGCAGCAACAGATGTGCGTGAAGGCACCCTGCACCCATCTGCCTCCTGTGCAATGCAGTGATGGCCATTTGACCCACTGGAGCACTGAGCTAGCCAGTGATCCAAGAAAATGGCAGCAGCAGCAGCAGAGGCAGTTGCCATGTACATAACTAACACCTGCTCCTGCTTGTGCTGCGGAGTGTCACAGAAAGTAGCTTAATGGACAGCTTGCACCAATATTTTATTAAACACATTTGCCCTTGCAGACAGCAGCTTGCAGATGTTTTTAGATGAGACGCACTGGTGCTTGTCATGCCTGCGGCTGCAAGTGCAGCGCAGCTGCAAACTGAGCAGCCGCAGGACCAGCCACAGCTTGTCATCAATAAGTCTGTGCATGTCTCGCAATGAATGCCGACAACGCATGCGTATGCAGCGTACAGTATGGTGTGCGCGTGTCACAATGATCAGGCACCCTCTCACTAGTTTGTCACATAGTATGTGTTGCAGTTGAAACTGTCAAACTACAGTCTGTTCTGGCAGGCACAAGCACTCTGCACCTGAACCGGCTCCTGCGTAGTGCCACGTGCTTGTGCTTTCTGCACAGCAGGTTTGTCAGCATTGCTTAACTGCTGAATGTATGTTGCTTGTGTGTCATCATGTACGATTCCAGCATTTCAGGACCTTTGAATTACTAACCCAGGCACAAGTGCATGCAATGCAATTGATTTGCTCGCATGTTGCTGTCCGTGCTGATAATTTTGCCAAACACACCTGCCGTGTTTTCATTTTGCCACAAGTTTCACGGCGTGCTGTGCCGTTGTTGGTGTGAACATGTGTTTACTTGCACTGGTAAGGCAGCATAATGTCCTGACTCAACACTAGCCTTATGCGTGACGTGGCAGATCTGCCACTAGGCAAGCTTCTCCCTGCCAAGATTGCAAGGCAAACCCCGCTGTATTGCCGCCGACCTTTGTTTCTCCTGAGCGGCCTTCACAAGGTGGAGGAAGTACTTGTTCCTCTGGATACTTACTGTGGGGTATGGAATGATGGCCGTCTCGTGGCTTTACTTGCCGGGAGCGTTTGCCAGGCCCTGCCTACTGCCAGTGATCAGTACTGATCTATCAGTAGTCATGACTGCGTGGGGCTCCGAGCCCCCCAGTGGGCAGTAACATTTTTGTGCTGGAGTTGAGGCGTCTTGAAATTCTGAGCAGAGAAATGCGATGCTTTGCGGCGTTGCGTTGCTTACAGAGCTGTTGCCAAAGCCCTACTAGTGACTATGCCCTGAACTGGAACGTTATTTGGTCGCTCTTCTGTGCACATGTGGTCGAGTTTGGGACGGCAAAAACCCGGTGGCATTGTTGATGAGGCTGTCCACTGGCACTCGAGGTTTCATTGGCTTTGCTGTTGAGCAGCACAGCAGCCAAGCCTGCAAGCTCATCAGCTGATGGTGGGCCACAGTACAGTGCAACAACACGGCATTGACAGCACGCAACACACTGGTTAAGGATTACCTAGCACTGCATGCAAATTAGGCTTAAACCTACTGCAAGCATGCTTGCCTTTGTCCAAAGGAGGCTGAGAGGGGAGCTTACACCCGCCGCATGGTACACCCGTCGCAAGCTGGTAAATCTGCACACTAATGGGTTGCGGTTCTTCGCTGCACAAACTTTAGGCCAGCATATACCCTCTACATTGACTTTGCACGCGATAGCTGTGCACCTGCCACACCACCCTTTGAAAGCCAGTGTGTAGTTTCAAACAGTTCAGCTGCACCACAATGCCATCACAAGGTGTGCTTCACACAGTACAGCTGCGTCACTGCTGCGTGATGCATGGTCAAATGTTGGTGCACATAGCAAGCATACCATTCCTGGCGGCATGGTGCCCTTTTCAACAATACATGCACATGCAGGACTGAAACCTGGCCTCTTGCACAAGCTTAGCAAGCCGATACTCTGCCCATGAGGCTTGACAACATGCACACGCAATGGCAGATACACCCCCCACACCACCCCACCCCACCAGCCACAGTGACTATACCATTGCACTGGCAATCGGCCCTGCTAACATGTGGTCATCAAAACAGCACACCTTGAGCACACAAATGAGTCAGATGGCATCCCAACATTCCGACAAAACCATAACAAATGGGCAGCTGCAATGGTAGTATAGTATACAAACAGCAGTGCTGCTGCTACAGCCAGCGCCTGCTGCCACAACTCATAATACAGCCAGCACTGCCTCTCCCAAGAAAATTTGGTCATTTCCCAACCACACCAACACTACAGAACCGCCTGCCCGTCCCCTGCCATGGTCCAAGGATGCTATACTCAAGCACGTCGTCCTCAAGTGCACGCTGCTGCTGCCGGGTGTGCTGCTGCAGCACCAGCCTGCCTGCAGTCAGCGCCACTCCGAATGCGTCACGCCTGCAGGCTGTCTGCTACTGCATGGCCTCATCCACCTGCGACATTTCAGAAAGCAAAAGGCAAGACGCAGCGACACAATCATTAAGTGTAACACCACACGAGATGAGCACACAGCCCTCTGAAAGGGAGGGGGGGGGAGGAAGTGACAAACCCTGGGGGCTGGCACACGCAGACGAGCCAGTATGTGCCTGCGGCCTTGCACACAAGCCCTTTCAACACCCTACATGCAGGCCGCAGCATGCCTCTGGGTGGCATGCTGCGGCCTGGATGTAGGGTGTTGAAAGGGCTTGTGTGCAAGGGCTCATCATCTCGTGCGACTTGCTGACGTGTGTGCTGGGCTGTCACGCTGTCTTCAGGAGAGCACCAGTGAACAATGAACCAGGGCCACCACAGCTGGCAGGCAGGGCAACTTGTTTGACTGACATATATGTCTGTATATACAGCCGACCAATAAGCTGCATTGGCATGCCGAATAGCTTGTGCAACTTGCATAGTGTCCACACCAACTGGATATATCCTTTATATATAGACCTATACAGGTCAGAGTGCTGCTGCTTAGCACACCAAGTTGCTGCTGCTGCTGCTGCCGTTGCTGTTGCTGCTGTTCCTCACCTCCTGCCTCCACATGGTAATTTCCGGTGATGCGTCAATGTTGGCGGCCTTGAAAGAGTCCTGCAGCAGCAGCAGCAGCAGCAGCAGCAGCAGCAGCAGCAGCAGCAGCAGCAGCAGCAGCAGCATTTTGCCAGCAAGCCAAGCTGCTCACCAGCTCCCAAAACATGAGTTCATCCTGAACTAACTCAGCCAGTCCTGCATGCTGTGTGGTGCCTGATACGACAATGGAGTCGTGATTTGGCAAATGCTGCTGTGAAAGCACTGCTGATGGTAGTTTTTCATGAAGATGGTGTCGCAATGACAGAAAACACCGACAGGCAGGGCTCTGAAAATCACACCAACAGCATCTTCACCAATACAAAAGACCGGTATACCAAGTGCAAGAATCTGCCAGTTATCACCTGCTGCAAGACAGCTGCTGCAAGCAGCATGCTATACATCTCTGCTGGCAGCAGCAATGCCATTGCTGCCATTGCAAGGGCCGGGCCCTTGCGGCAAGCTTGCAAGCTGGCTGCGTGCTCAGCAGCTCAAGTGCAATCGTCCGAGCAGCTGCACTGCAGGAATCACCTTGAGTGAGATGAGTTTCTCTATCCTGTCATGGCTGGGGTGATCGGCTTGCAGCTCCTGGTTCAGCTGCATATCCACCTCGATTGCTTCGGCCATCTCAGGGGCCAGCATGTGAGCCGTGAAAGGATCCTTCAGGCTTGAGGCCTCCTATACAGCGTACAATAGCATGCATTCGGCGGATTAGCAACGCCGAGTTGCACTTGCAGTGTGGCCTGGTGTCGAAGGAGTGTCGGAGGGTGCTGATTGAGTGCCATGGGCACGGTGCAATGTAGCAGCGCACCTTCAGGTCAATGGCAGCCGATAGCTGCTCCCTTAGGCGCTGAGACTCGGTCCTAGCTCCGTCCATAGTACTCGGTGCTGCACAGATCCGACAGGTATGATGTGTGTAATCGGTGGTAACCGCCTTGTTTGCTGTTCGAAGAATTCCAAATACGAGCCGCAGTTGAACTTAGTCTGCTGTTTTTAGCAGGGGTATCCCACACTGGAAGCTGTACCCTGACGCAAGTGCCACGTAGACCTCGAGCTCGACAGCCACGTGTCTAAGCAACCAGACGCTGCACTGGCCCTGCTACACTACTTTGAGCCGACAAAGTTTAAGTACTAATGATTGATGGGGTGCGGGTTCTTGTGGTTTCGTACTGCTGCTAGCTGCAAAAGCAGCCAAAGTCACTGCTAATCAGAAGAACCTCACTTTCGGTGTGCCCTGGCTGAGGGTGGGCCATTACTCAGTAGGGTCATGACTCCTCGCGGAAGTTTTTGGGCGCTCGTCAAGCTGCTGCTAATGTGTTGCTGTTGCTGCTGCTTCGGCAGTACACTGTTAGCTGCCCGCGGCGCCCCTTGAAGTTGACTTGGCTGCCACAAGGAAAGCAGGGGCAGCCAGGTTGATAGCACAGCCATGCAACGCCAGCTGCTAGCAGCGCTGTTGGCGCTACTTGCTGCTGAAGAGGAGGCTGCCCCAGTGCACTGCAGCAACCCGAGCTCTTGCTGTTGCGCATTGCAGCATGCTGCATGCTGCTGTTGCCTGGTGGCTCTGCTGCAACACCAGCTGCCAATTGTAGCTGCTGGTGATGGCAGTGGTGATGCTTCTGCTGCTGCATTCAAGCTTCGAACGCTACACAGGCACCCCCCTTGCATTGCCTCGACTGTTAGCCAGCTAAGGGTGACCCTTAGTTGCTGCAGACCAGCAGTGCCAAGTGCTAAGCAGCCCTGCTAAGCCTTTAGCATGGTGACCCTTAGCTGACAAGGGCGCTGCTGACTTAGCAGGGCTTGAAGCCCCTGCTAAGTCATGTTGCGAGCCCCCTTACCAGGGCTGTGCTCGGCAGCCAAGGATCTTGGCAAGTGAAACATATGGTGGACTAGAAGAGCCGCTTCCAACATATCAAGCGCAACACCGCAACTTGGGTTGGAGGACTTGATGCGGCTGCTGCTACACAGCTGCTGGGTGAGGGCTGTTGCTCTACAGCTGCTGAGACGCCACCAGCACGTACTGCTGCAGACAGTAATCAGCCGTCATGACTCAGCTGAGGAGCAGCAGGCACTGATCAGTGCCTGCAGGCAGCTGCTGCTCCTCAGCTGAGCTCAGTTGCAATAAGAGTGCATCGTGGCTGGCAATCATGACAGCAAAGGTGACATGAATTTCATGGCAAGCTGTAGCAATGAAGCAGGCATGCAGTGATCAGCATAGCTGTAGCAGGCAAGCAAAGCAAGGCTGAAGGAACAGCAGAGGCACCTGGCCTCCTCCTTCAAGGACGCGCGTACATGCTGCCAGTGTACTGCATCATGCAGGCAGGCTAGTGCCGTGTTCTCTCACATGCAACGCTGGCACATCTGTACTGTCTACAACACACTGCACAACAAGATGCAGCACTGAAGCAGGCATGGCGTTGATGCTACGGCTTAAATGGGTATTATGATGATGAAGGTGCAGCAGGCATGGCAAGCACAGCAGATTCCCCCTCCTGACTTTTTGCATGCAAGCATTGCTGGCTTCACCAACTGCAACACGCTGAAACTGAACGTAGCGATCCAGAGTTGGCACATTTGTTGCTTCCCAGTGATGGCATTACTAGTAGTGCTTCTGAAGTCACTGATTCTCTGAGTTCTGAGCTCTCTGAGCTTGTTGAGGTTGCGGTTTCTTCCGGTTGATGGTTTTCTTTTGAGTTTTGTGGACCCCATGAGCCTTGTTTGGCTCCTTTGCGGGTGGGCCAGTGGCCCTACTTTGGTAATTCGGTAATTCGGTGAACGCAATGTTGAGCACTTGCACTCTAGGTTTCTCCAAATTACCGAATTACCATAGCTGCATGGCTCATAGCTCAGACCAGCCCAGATGGGTACAGATTCATGCAATTCACCGCTTTGCGTCTGACAGGCCAGTCAATTCCTTCAGACACAGCAACAACCGTTGTATCTGTGCTTGCTCAACGGGAACATGTCTGCAGTGTGCAATGTAGACTGTCATGTGCATAAACGTTTCTGCTTACAAGTTGTGTACCTACAAGCAAGTGTTGGCTTGTGCAAGCAAGCGCCATTAAATATCTCACCAGTCCTGTCATTGTCATTGTCATGATCACCGCACTGTCACTCAGGCAGCCTGAGGGTATGTGCTGATGCAAGAAGCGCATTGCAGGTTGAAGCTGCGAGTGCTTGCAAGTCGCTATTGCTGCAACATGGTAGCGCTCTGCTGGCCCCGCTTTTATGTTGTTTGGGGCAGCCTGTCAGGGGGAAGCTTCTGTGAACAGTGTGATAACACTCTGGTGATACACGACGCCGTATGCCACCCAATGAAAAGAGCAAAAACATCAGGAGCGTGAATTAGGGCAATGGTGGCAACAGCAGGCTCACTGCAGTCGCAGTCGCAGCTGCAGGTGGAGGGGAGCCGCGGCTTCCCTGAGCTGCACTCTTTGCAGGCGGTTGCAGCGCGGCTGAACGCAGCAACACCACACTTCTGCTGGCAGCCCAACGTGGGTACAACAGAGTGCAGGCTCACAACGCACAAGGGGGCTGGCAGCGCTGCTGGCAGCAGAGCCGGCACAGCCACAACCGACACACACACTGTGCTTTCTGTCTTCAGACGAGCCGGCATTTGCAGACACGCCCAAAGATACGCAGGCACATGCACCCACACCCAGCTGGCATTCGTTGTGAAGGGTTGCAGAAATGCAATTTGCAAAGCAGAATGCAGCCAGTGCTTACACAATGCTGGATGGGGCCTCTGAAATACTATGTACTATAGAAGCAGCATACTATTTAACTCCTGCCTCTCCTTGCTGGTTGCTGTGGCGTCACCTGCACCTACACCCTGTCACTTGCTGTTGCACCACCCCATCCTGGCATCTGCTCTGCTCTAACCTACTCTATAGTCAAACCTACGTGTTGGCGTGAAGGGGCCAGCGGCACAAACACAAGTTGCTCGCAGCCCGTCAGCGGCCCTGTGCAAATTCATCACGGCGCAAACAGTTGCGGCAACAACCAAATGTTGCGCTGAACACAGGATCAAATGCTCCAGTACCCGCACCCCTTCTGGCTGAGGAGCTGTCAGTGCCCCACGTCGCATCCCCACTCCCAACCTGGGCCCATGGTCAGGACTGCACCAGCTGGAGGTCAACATCGAGCCAGAGCAGCAACTGTACACAACTGCCGTGGCTTCGCACCACACCATGCAACACCACACTGCACTTCAAGGAACTCAGCAGCACCCAGCCCACCTACACTACAGGCCCGCCGGCGCTGGTATTGCCGCCATCCACAGTGCTGCCGCCACTACCACCACCACGGGTGAACAGCCGGAAGATGCTACCGGACGCGGAGCGCTTGTGTGTCGCACTGCCGCTGCCGCCCGCCCCTGCAGCAGCAGCAGCCCCGGATGCAGAGTCAGCTGTACTCGACGCACCCGAGCCGTGCGAATACCGCCGCCCACCCAGCTCGACACCACCACCTGCTGCTGCTGCTGCTGCTGCTGCTGCTGCCTCACGCTCTAGCCCTTCCTGCTGCTGCTGCTGCTGCAGCACCTCGGCATCTCTCAAAGCGCCGATTGACCCTGGCCTGGTGCTGTCATGCCAGGGCCTGGGACTCCCGAGGCTACTAGTAGCAGCGGCAGCAACAGCAGCAGGGTCTGCAGCACCTCCTGCTGCTGTGCTGCTGCTGCTGCTGCTGCTGCTGCTGCAGGAACACCCCCGCCAACTGTAGAGCGCCCCAGTCTTGACGAGCTGCCGTCGGAAGCAGCAGCGCTTCTCCCTGCTGCTGCTCCCGCTGCTGATTCCTGGGACATGCTGCTGCTGCTTGGATTGCCAGGCTGTGGCGACATCACTGGCACTGACCACTCGCCAGAGCTGGCCCTGCAGATGCAGAACAGACATGCCATCAGATGTTCACAAAGCTTTCAATGCAGTGACAGTGAGATATTTGCAGAGTAGTGATCAGGTTGAGACTGCCGCCCAATCAGCAGCAGCCAACTGCAGCTGTGCAGGAACACTGCAAGTGCCCCTCTGCGGTCAGAACCACCACCGGCACCTTCCAGCGCCTGCCAGGCATGGCGCACTCTGGTTGGCACGCCTTTGCTGTGGCAACCAGTGCGCCAGTGCATGGCACTGCCAACCAGTGCGCCGCAGGCAACATGTGCGCATGTTGCCTGCCGGCAAAGAACCTCATGTTGCCTGCCAGGCAGGGCGCACTGCTTGGCACGCCTTTGCTGGGCGTCAGCACCCCTTGACAGCCACGAGCTATGCAATGCTGTTGCAGCACGCAGCCGCAGCATGAGGTGCAGGGCAGCACCAGCCAGCACCCCACTCACCGCTCGACACGCGCCTCAAGCAGCGACCCAGCTCTGCTCAAGCCGGCGGCAGGAGCCCCCAGCGGGTGTGGGTTCGACACGACAGGCGGCGTGCTCCCGCCAGCAGCACTGCTGGCTGCCAGCGCTGCCACAGCTGCCGCCACCCTGCCGCCAACCACACCCGGCTGCAGCAGCAGCTGCTGCTGCTGCTGCTGCTGATGTGTTTGATTGACGGAACCGCCGTCGGCCGCCGCCACCCCTGCTGCGTCAGACAGCAGCGGGGCCCCAGTTGCGCCTGCAGCAGCCTGCTGGCCGTGAGCTTGGCCGGACAGCGCCCCCAAGTCCGGCTGCTGGTGCTGGTGCTGCTGCTGGTGCTGATGCGGCGGCCCGACGATGTTGTAGTTTGCGTACACGGCGCCGCGGTTGGCGGCCCACCACTGCTCCGCGTCGCCCGAGCTGAACATCTGCTTGGCGAAGCGCACACGCCGCAGCTCCTGGCCGCCGCTTGGCAGCGCCTGCATGGACAGGAACACGCCCGGGGAGACCTCGTGCGTCGCCACCTCGCAGGCGCCTGCGGCAGCGCACACACATGGCGGCGCAGATGTGGCAGCGCAGATGTGGCCGCGCAAATGTGGCAGCGTAGATGTGGCCGCGCAAATGCGGCAGCGCGGATGCGGCAGCGCAGATGTGGCAGCGCAGATGCGGCAGCGCAGATGCGGCAGCGCACACATGGCGGCGCAGATGTTGCAGCGCAAATGCGGCAGCGCAGATGTGGCAGCGCAGATGTGGCAGCGCAGATGTGGCAGCGCAGACGTGGCAGCGCAGATGTGGCAGCGCACACATGGCCGCGCGGTCGCATGATTGAGCTGCTTGAGCGGTGCATTGCACAACAGTGTGTAAGGGTGAGCCAGTGACTGAGCCGGGTGCTTGGTGCGACATGGAGCAGCGTGTGACAGGCACGCATGCAGTGCTTGCCGGAGGTTCTGTCGGGCATATGTGGCCAAGGGCTGCTTCTGCGGCTGTAGGAAGTGGGTGCCCCGACCGCTGCTGCTGCTGTTGCGGCTGCCATGAACATGTCACCCAACATCTGCTGCAAGGGGCAGTATGGAAGGCTAGTGGATGCGAAAAACTGTCAACGGTCCCATGAACAATGGCAATCAAACTCACGACCCAACCCAACAGCAGGCTGCCAGCAACTGCTCGCACCTATGTCCACCGAGAGAGAGCGCAGGTGGCGTCCGCCGTGCCCCGACAGCCCCAGCCCCATCGACTGCGGGTGCGACAACGACAAAGCCGCACCACTCGCGCTACTGCCGCTGCTGAAGCCTCTGCTGTCAAGCAGCACCACACTGTCCTGGCTGGCAGGCAGGCTCGCCACGGTCTGCAGCGTCTGCTGCTGCTGCTGCTGCCGCTGTTTGCTGCGTAGCTCTGCAAGCTGCTGCTGCAGGGCGAGGCCTGCAGCAGCAGCTTGCAGAGCTAGGTTCTGCAACCGCAACTGCTCCAACTCGGCTTCGCTGCTGCCACCAGCAGCAGCAATGGCAGCAGCAGCAGCAGCAGTGCCGTCAAACACTGCTGCAGTGCCATGGCCACCAGCAGCCTGCGCTGCTGCTGCTGAAAACGGAGGTGCTGCTGCTCCAGTTGGAGCAGGCTGCTGCTGCTGCTGCTGCTGCTGCTGCTGCTGCCGCTTGCTGCCGCTGCCGCCTTGGCTGCCAACGGGCGAGCTGCTGCCCCTGCTGGCGTTCAGAGGTTAGGACAGAACACCATTGGTACACTAGCAGCACAATTTGCTAGGGCTCACAACCACATTCACGGGTCGGATTCCAGAAGCCGAAGGCCTCTCCGCACGAGATATGCATACGAGCTTTGGTTCGAATCTGACCGTATCATTCAAGGAGGTCAAATTAGCGGCCGCTAAACAGGAGTTGTTTCGCTCATATCTCCCGCCAAAACGCACCTGCCGCCCCACAACAAACAATATATACCGCACCTGCGGCCACGATGCACAGCAATGAACATTGCACCAACGCTGCTGCACTCTAGATTGCACTCTAGAGATCTCTACCCTTCAGTAAGGAGGGCAAAGATCTCCAGAGCTAGGTCAGCAGCTACCAGGTAGCCCTCTATAGGCTGATGCTGCAACATATGCATGGGGCAAGCGCGTTAGACTCGCATTTTCACATTTCAACATTTTGGAAGTTACATGGGTAACTTCGCCCGTCGGGGGAGCCAATGACAGGCTCATTCGGCAAAGAGCAAACCAAAGCAAGCCAGAAAAGAAAAAGGACAAAGCCATCCCTGCCAAATCTCATCCTGATAACCATCCCACATCAGATCGCAAACAACTTCCTGATGTCGTACGTCAACCAAATGTATGCGTTCAGCCACAGCTGTTTGGTCTGTATGATTCATCAATCGCAGCATACAGCCTGGGTCACTATGACCACCAGTGTGCAGGTGCAACCGGCTAAAACGCTCACGCAGTCACTATGGTGTCACCATCAGAGATCCAAGCGACGTGATGTGCAGTACAAACGCTTTGACAAGGCTGCATTGCACCGGCAGTACTGCAGTTGTGCAGCCAGTATTGGTTCAGTCATTGACTTCAGCTGCCAATGCACCGCGGCAGCAGCTGGCATAGTAAACTGTAAACTGATCCTCAGTTGAAAGTTACGATCAAAAACTGAGCAGCAAACAACAAGCGCACAAAAGCATGTAATCCTCAGCCTGGCAGAACACGTGCAGCAACCGCAGCTGCAGCAATCCCAGCTGCATTTGCTGTGATGGGCAGCTAGCTGGCGCGCTGGCGGCACCGCCTGAAAGTTTTGTGCATGTGCTGCAGGTCATGGCAGTGATCATCAGAGTAGATCAGGTGCATTGACAGCATCATGCTACAAGATACGCAATTGCAAGTTCACAGCAACCCTGCAACTCCTGATGCCACTGTGCAGGTGCCTCCCAACACCAATGTTGTACAGCACCACAATCATCATCATAATAATACCCATTCAAGCCATAGCATCAACAGCACCACAATAACGTCACTGTGAACTGGATGACCAGGTTAGCCTGGATCCAGCAGGCTTGTGCAGGCCAGATGTATATGACAGCACTTGATGTGGACACACAGAGCACTGCCGCCATGAAGCAACGGGAGCCTCCTCCCACGTGTGCAACCACTATCAGCTTAGCAGGCCGGCTGAATGAATCAGCTCAGCATGTGCAGTGTGAGATTGATACACCCTCGTTCTCTGTCTACGCAACAACACATGCAGTGATGATTGATCACGACAGATGAGTGTGGAAGCGCCCTGTACAGCGCAGTGCTGCAACCGCGCTCAAACAGAACAGCAGTGGTGCCTGCAGCCAACATGGGCCGACCTTATGCCTGTAGCAAGTGCTGTGCAGCTTGCCCAGTGCTTGCCCAATGCACGATAAATAACACACATGATGAAGCAGCTGCGTCACCAGCAACACACCTCGCTTGATATGGCGTACATACGCATGCCAGCAAATATTGTGGCTGTTAGCGGCATGTTGCCGCGCCTGCGACAGCTCAACTAGGCTCAAATGCAGTCATTTATGCCTGTTCTGTAAAAGTGTGTGTCTGGTTGGTGAAAACACATGTGCCAGTCTGTATAACCCCGGTCCCCTACAGTGCCTGCACTCCTTCCTCAGCCACTGCTGAAGGCTCCAGGACAGCCAGTGAAACTTGGGAAGGTGGCGCAGTTGATGATGCGGTTGTGAGTGGTTGGGGCAATCTGCACGGCGGCAGGATCAACAGCAGCATCAGCTTGTAAACTACGTGCATGGTTCCCTGCTGATCAGCCCACCACCAAAAAAACTTACAGGTAGCTACACGCCTTCAGGCGGCACCTGGTGCCTGTGCCTCCCTCTTGCTGAGTCGCTTTTTGCCTATCATCATCCAACCTGCGCTCACCCTGTTTGGGTGTTTGGCAAGGTCTCCATTCGCCACATCCAGGTAAGGATTGGCAGCGGGTGCTGCAACCTACAGAGTTATGTACCGCTCGCCACAACCGCTCGCCACAACATAACCTGCACTCACCCCTCCTGGATGCTTCTTCAGGTCTGCCATCACCACGTTCACGTAGGGATCCCCGGCAGGCAGCACCACCTGGGCACCAGGGAAGCTGTAGCCGTCACCACCCTGCAGCAAACTAACATGCTAGCTTTGGTTCCAACAACACATCAGCTGATTATGCACAGGGGTGTACCGTTCAGCATGGTCTCCATGGAGGAGAGCCAGACAGCCACCAACTAGGTGTGCACTCGCAGCGGTCACACGCAGCAGCACAGTTCATGTGTGTTGCCTGAAGGTGGGAAATTGGTGCTTCTCCTGTAAAAGCTGAACTCAGGGTGTGTCACATTGTCATATGTAACAAGTCCGGCCATGAGTCAACACATATTATGTTGTTACTCGCACCTGCAGCATGTAGTCTGTGGCCACAACGGTGTAACTGTTTTTGAGGTCTATTGGGCTGGTGGTGCCGTCAGCGTTGAGCAGCACTGCAGCGACGAATGCGCCATCCTTGTGGAGGTACTGGATGCCAGCAACCTACAGCAAATGCAGAAGAAGCGCAGCATCGTGAAACCTGCCATCGTACCAAGCTGCGCCACAAGCAGTTGGCATGACAAGGCCGGCGGCATTGTGCCTTTCTTCTGCTACACCTGGCGAAATCTGCCTGTACCAGGTGAGTGACACCCGCTGACCTTGCAGGTGTTGACTGCAGGCACAGACTTGAACCCTACATGCAGGGCGGACCTGGAAACCAGATGGATTCGCAATTATGGGGCCACGGCGCACCTGCAGAAACCTGCCGCCACTGGGGTACAGCGACAGGCCGTTCTTAACTGCGTCAATCAGCACCTGCCCGCTGACGCTGAAGATGGAGACAGCATTTGCATACGGCAGCATGGACATCACCTGCGCAACGGTGATGTTGCCAGGCGCCTGCAGCAGTGCGAGTGCGCGGCAGCCCCCCCCCCCCCCAAAGAGCGCTGTCAGCCAGAAGAGCAGTAACATCCGAGTTCTGATGCAGCAGAGCAACCTTGGCATGCGGCAGGCTGCCATGCCTCCCAGTGCCTTTGCAGCAAAGATGATGCTGTTCAGCAGATCCCTGCTGCAATGCCGAATGCCAATGTGGAGTGGCGGGCTGTGTCAGCAGAGGCAAAGTGAAGGCTGTGACTTGTTTCCTGCGTGGTGTGTGTCCTCATCCACGCACCTCAATGCCGCTGCGTATCCCGCCAGCAACCATCAAGCAGATGCTGACGTTGCCTGTTTGCGCTGCCACTGCAGCAGGCACGGAGTTCAAGAAAGCCTCGCAAACGTAGTTGCCAAGGTTTGTCTCATTGCTGCGCAACACTTGCGCGCTGCCTTCCAGGGGCACCAGCGTCTTGCCTGCAGGCAGCAGCAAAGCAGCATGCACAAACTCGAAAGGCTGTTCATACATACTACCTGACAATGGTGTGCTGCCATGCAGCATGTGAGCAGCGTCTAGAGTGGATGCTATGTCCTTGCTGGCAGACAACCAATGCAGCAGCAGTAGTAGCAATTTCAGCAGCAGGACCAGCTTGCACCTGCAACTGCTGCCTTCAGCGCTTCAACAGGCCCCTCGTACTGCTTCAGCAGCTCCAGTATGGCTGGGTCCTGCTGTACGTTCCTGCTGCTGTTGGCGCCCCCCAGAAGCAATGGCTGCAGGCCAGGCAGCAGCTTGCGCCTGTCCAAGTTGACCTTCAGAATACCCAAGTACCTGCAGTCAAATAATCAACAAGGAGTGTGCGGTTGGCTCAAGAAGGAGATCAGGAGACCATAAGACCGTGCTGTGGCGGCAGGGTCAACTCGACCTTTGCCAGACCCAGCCACCTGCAATGCGTTGAACAGAAAAACAGGTGCAGTTTGACCCGTTGATGACATCAGGCCTGAAACTAAGCCAATCGTCAACTATGTTGCCAAGCAGCAGCCTTCAACTTCTAGGTTGGGTTTAAATTGGGTTTAGGTTAGCCAGCCCAGGTTCCTGCATTGCAGTGCTCTGCTTCATGTACTTTACTCCGTTGAACTGCTCAGCACTGCAAAGCTGTGCTGCTTGTCGTGCTATGCAATGCAATACAATGCATTTCACTGCTCTGCTGCATGCAATGCAGTATGAAGCAGTGCTCTGCTTCAGGCAGTGCAATGCTTTGCAACGCGTGCCAGTGATGAGCCTGCCAAATCTTTAGTGTTGTAAACACCACCCATCACACTCACTTGCTGGAGTAGTATGCCTGTACGATCGGCACGTTGCCCACCCAGGTGGGATATGGCCCCGCTGGCTTGTCGCATGCCGCCATGCTGGTGCAGTTGGCAGCTGCGTGGGAGGCGCAGAGCAGCAGGCCAACAGCAGCACACAGCGGTATGCAGAGCGCGCAGAACCATCACCCTAGGCACAGTCAACGCCCCAAGGTTGATGCATTGCACCATTGGTGTTTCACACAAAAACACCAGTGCAGGCGACATGCTGCGTGCATCTGTAACAGAGCTGGGCGAGCAGCAGCCCACCCGTTGACTTTCAGCTGCAGTTGAGCTGTTGTGCTCCCTGACCTCATCAACAAGTTACTCACACATCTTTGTAGGAAGACAAAGCAGTCAAAACAACAGCCAGTCTCAAACCAAGTGTTCAATTGATTCCAGGCTGCGGCTGACGCAAGCAGCTGCTTTGCCTGCAGGCAAAGTGCTGCAGCAACGCCGCGACTCACAGCGCAATCTTCCACTCACGTGTGGCGCCAGGCTTGCGCGTGACGAGGGGGCCTGCTGTTGTCGGGCTGTACAAAAAGGTGTGGCTGTGGCCGCCGATGATCACATCAAGCCCAGGCACTGCCTTGGCAACTGCCAGATCAGAGTCGTACCCTGCAACAGGGGTAACATAGCACATGACACATGTCGTACTGTTTATAACAGAAGGTGTGGCTGTAGGTGTGGCTGCCAAAAACAGAAGGTGTGGCTCTAGCCGCCAAAAGTCACAACAGGCGCAGGCTCTGCCTTGGCAACTGCCAGGTCAGAACCAGAACCTGCACAATCAGGACGCAGGCGGCACAAAACACACACACGCAAGCCTGGCAAACAACAGTCAGTCAGTTGTAGCCATGTCAGCAGCAGACGCTAGCGGGATCCACGCACACAAAACTTCACCTCGGAAATGGTGTAGAATGCTCTTGTGTCAGCAGATGCCAGACGCATGCATGAGCAGGGGCGACCAGCTGCAGGCTGCACATCACAACGCGTGGGCAGGGCGTGCATGGCTGCACCGCTACAGGTGCCGCTGCTGTGCACAAGCCAGCACCTGGTGGCTTGCAATGCGCTTGCAAGCAGCTTCCTGTGCTGTCGTATCAGCCAGCAAAGCCACTGCACCATGGCTGGTGTGGCAGCAGTGACGCCGCTGACATGTCTCCACCTTGCAGAAGATGATGAGCCCTATACCATGCCCAACAGCCATGTGCTGGGCTCACCTGCATGTGACAGCCCGATGATGTAGTGCAGGTTTCTGTGCTGCGCTCTGAGGTCAGCCAGGCAGCGCTGCACAGCGGCAGTCTCGGGCAGGAACTTGAGCTTGCCCACTGATGGCGCTGTGGCTGCTGTGCTGGCAGTTGACCAGCCCAGCACGCCAACCTGCATGCATGGCAGAGCCAAGGTGGCAGCAGGCTGTTGCTGCATATGGTGATGTTTGGGAGCATGCACTGTGGCCGCAGGCCCAGCGGCTACTGTGGTAGCAAGTACACTACCAGATTGCACTTGTAGAATACTGCAGAGGGAGCAGGATTGAGTAGGCGAACCACAGCAGCTGTCTCAGGGATGAGAGCTTGAGCTTGCCTACTGACATGGCTGTGGCTGCTGTGCTGGCAGGTTGATAGACGCAGCACGTCAACCTGCAGCACGGCTGCACAGCAGGGCAAACCAGATGCCATCAGCCAACTTCACATGTAACATGGCCAATTAGCGTGAATGCTGTAACACACGCCTGCTGCTGTTGCAGTGCTGACAGCCAAGCAGCCCACCACCCTGCACTGCTGTCGGCAGCAAGCTCAGGTGGGTCAAACATGCGGACAGACTCTGCATTACCTACAGGCAGACACCAGTGGGCAGGTTTTTTTGGCAGCCTTACCGCCATCAATTCACCTTGTATGTTTTGTGCTTCGTCTTGTAGCTCAGCACCACCCATTTCTTAAGAAGGCCCTGCAGCAGCGGCTCCTGTGCAGCGTCGATGTTGCAGGCTCCCAGCATGGGGATGGGTCTGCACTTAGTGCTGCTGCTGCTGCTGCTGCAGCTGGTCAAGTTGCGTACGTATGAAGCCAGAGCAGGCAGTCCGTAGTCGAACTCGTGGTTGCCAAGCACCTGCACGTGTTTACACACAAGCTGATGTGACGTACATGTAACTGACATGCGTCATGTCATACATCTTGTCATCGAGCATCAGACTGCAGGGTGCATCTGTGACCATCATCTGCATTTGACCGGCAGCCGCAACCATTCCGCTGCATCGCAGCGCAATACTTGCCGCCATTTCAATGCAACCCTCACGAGTGGAATTACGGCTCGCTGGGCTAGTGCCTGAGGCAGGTTCAGTCCTGTAAAGTATTGTATTATTACTGCATTGCAATCCATGCTTGCAAGACATCACAAGCAGCGGTGCAGCCACATCAGAGTCACACAGCAACTGTGCAAAGTTGGTTTGCACAGCACCAGCACCAGCCCACCACCACCACCACCACCAGCAGCAGCAGCAGCAGCAGCAGCACCACCACCAGTAGCAGCAGCAGCAGCAGATGTGGCGTCGCACCATGGCATCCTGCCCAACCGTCTTCTGCACGTACGGCGTCACAGCGCCCCTGTAGGTGACATCCCACAGGCTGCCGGTGAACTCATCACCTGCCAGCAGCAGCAGCGGCAGCGGACGGAGCAGCAGCGACAACACGGTCAGGGCAGTGCTGCCAGTCACACAGCATCAATTGGCCTGCTCAGCACCTCGAGTGGCCGCTGCTGCTGTTGCTGTTGCTGCTGCTGGAAGCATTGCTTTGACTGCTGCTGACATGGCCCCACCCCCCCCCTTTTGCAGCTGAACCCAACTGCATTTGAGGGTTCAACAGATTGCTGACCATCCACATTCAGAACCCAAAATGCTGCTGCTGCTGCTGCTGCTGCTGCTGCTGCTGCTGCTGCTGCTGCTGCTGCTGCTGCTGCTGCTGCTGCTGCTGCCTCTGCTGCTATCAGCAGCGCCTCACTCGCTGCAGCCGGCCCCACCTGCATCCAGGAACCAAAAGGCCGCGCCCTCCCTTGCTGCCTGCTTCCTCAGCGCCTTTATTTCTGAGGAGATGCGCGGCCAGCCGCCCACGCACTGCCCAAGAGCCTTCGTCTCTGTGGCAGCCACGGCATGTGGTCAGGGGCACAGGTGGTGAGTAATGAGTGTTGAGGCCTGCAGCAGGTCGCGCTCTAAAGGCACTTGCACAGGTGACAGCTGGCCAGCCACCCCAAAACTTGCCAAACAGCCTGAGACTCTGCAGGCGGGGCAGATGGAAAGTGACAACCCTAAGGATGGTGGGGTGGGCTGCATCACCCTTATAATTGAATGCTGCCTCAGGATTGAGCAGATGCTCCGCCCACAAAAGTGACTTGAAGTTGTCGGTATCAGGTTGAGTGTCACCTGTACGTAGATGCTATCTCACAGTGCTGCTAGGCTGACTTCAGCTGTAATGTGTTGCAGCCATGCAGCTGTGGTTCTGCCTGAACGCTGACATGCATCGCTGGCATGGAACTTGTTGCCTGTGGGGATGCCTGCCTGCAGCGTATGCATGGAAGGCTCGCAACCAGACTGCTGCTGCAACCCCTGTTCTGAGATCACACATTGCTTTTGATGCAGGGCTCAGTGCTGTGGCAGCACCTTGAGCCTGCCTGCTGTTGCTGCAGCTGGTGGTACTTCTCGTGGCGGTGATGGTGGTGGTGCGGGTGCTGCTTGAGGTGGTGGTAATGGTGGTGGTGGTAGTGCTGCTGCTGCTGCTGCTGCCACCGCTGCACTCACTTGGCTGGCATGGGTTGGCAGTGAGGGGCTCCTCTTCCTCCAGTCGGTTATGTACATCGTTGACGAAAGCTATGTACGCTAATTGATGCTTTTTTGCAGGATATGTGACAGAAGCTGCCTTCAGCTGCTGCAGAGTACAGCTGCAGCAAATCAACAGTGACAGTATTACTACATGCGACGGTTGGTGAGGTAATAGGTGCGGCGACATGTCATATGCTTGCTTTGTATGAGGATGTAGCTGCTGCAACAGCGGTGAGGGCACTGCGTACAGCCACACTGAGTGTGCAGCAGCAGGGTTTGAGACCAATGCAGACTCTGCCAACTAAGACAGGAGCTCAACAAAGCATATTTTTTTAAATGCACGGCGCGTGTCAGCAAATGGAAGGCAGGCACCTGGTATCACCAGGTTACATTCACGGCTGATTACTAATCAAAATCGCGTTACTTCTATCGTCACACAATGTCGGCATCGTTTGGCTTTGTCTCGCATGTTTCTGAAAGCACGACTACGTGTTTGCAGCACGATGGTGTAGCCGTGGCTGGCCCTGCGATTTGGCCATGACTTCTTCTTGCATACCACACTGTAATGTACCACATCTTGTGCACCTACTAGTACAGTACTGTAGCCAGCGCTGGACTTAACCAGCTGATTGTTCCTGTTGTAGTGCGAAATGGGCCATGGGAAGTAGGAACTATGCTAGGAACGGCAGAACAACACAGTATATACTTTGGAACCTGGTCCCGTTCCGTAAAGCTTTTTGTCCTCACACTTGCACAAACAACACAACAAAGTGTTAAAAGCTCAAATTCAGGCCTGGTCTTTGCGTGTCAAGCAGGCATAGCTTTGTTAGGACATGACCCAACTTGTAGTCACATTTCAAAACCATCAGTTACTAACCTTGTTCTATGGGTCACCAACCGCCGGCGCGCGGCTAAGTCAATTGGTGTGCAGTCAATGATATACTTAAGAGTTGCAGCTCTGCTGCTAGAAGTGCAACGGTGAATAAAGTGACAACAGAATATGGCAGCACATATTCTGCTGCTGCGTCAGCGTGCTGTCTCCTTTGACATGTTCTGGTTACTCCCATACGTCTGAAGCCCTGCTGAAGCTAAAGCCGCGGCGCTGGCGGACCCAGGCTGGCGGGAAATTTGCCAGCTCTAGTCAGCTGCAGGTGACTGCAGAGGCTACGCAAGATGTGTCGTCTACATAGCTCCCGTGCTCAGTCATATATGATCATGTATGCACAGTTTGGATGTTGTACGACGGGAACATTGCCAGTTTTTCGAGCCAATGACAGGCTCATTGGGCATATGCAAGATGCATGCATGCATGTTGAAGGCTTTATGTGACTGCCAGGCATGCCACGCGTGTGCCCGGCGGTGCCGCACCACCAAAACACACACCGGTGCAATCGTTCCTCTGTGGCACGCACCGCTCATATTCACCTGCGTTACATACCTAAAGATATGCGTCATGTTAAGACAGACAGCTTGTTCACTGTCTCCTGCGTAGCACTGCATGTTGCAGTGCTTCAACAGCAGCAACAACAGCGGCACACTGCAGCAGACGCGCAAAACATATCGTGTTCGCTACGTAGCATGTGCAATATCCAATCGCAGATGTCTATGTCTATGGAACCCTGGTTGGAATATTACTCGACGGCGGTTGAACCGACCTGCATCTGACCTGCAGCTTGCCCACCATAGTAGATACCAAACACCCACTGGTAACAAAGCCCATGCGAATAACGTGCATGAACGCTCAGCTCGCAGACTATGAGACTAAGTCGAAAAAAGGGTAGAACCCCCCGAAGGTTGCACCGCGATTTCCGCAGGGCTTGCTCGAACTAGGTTCAAGCAGCAATATGCAAGTATACTTGTGCGTTGCTCCTGGTCAACACCGTCGGCTCTAAACGCAACAGCTGTCACGCAGTGTGTGGGACACAAATTGGGCTGCCAGGCTCTTGAAGCAGCCGTGGGCAGAACGGGAGCCTTCGATGGATCACAGCTATTGCTAGTGTTCCACATAAGCAGCGATCAGTAGTCATGAACATGCTGCGGAGTGCTGTGCTCCTTCTGCTGGTGTGCAGTGGGCAGCTTGTAGCTGGTGAGAGCCTTGTTGTGCGGCTTGTTCCGTACATGTCTTTCTTGTTGGCAACACAACGTAATCTAGGCGGGTTAAAACCCATGCATCGTGCCCAGCTGAATGTGCGTGATGTCCGTAAACGTGCCAGGCGTGAATGCATGCCTTCGATTTCGCAGCCAGCTAGCATGGGCTGTGGCAGTTGCGATTTGGCAGATGCTACTGCTCGAGTCCAGGCACATCGTCCGCCGCCCATTTCAGATGGCTGGGCGGCAGCAGCTGCAACTGCTCCAGACCATGCATCAGACTCCCAGCACCTTGACTGCATGAGACACAGCGTGATCCATCTACGCAGCAGAAGTCACCTTGAAAAGATTCACCACAACGCCTTGCGCTCGGGAACTTGTAATTATGCCTGCAAAGAGTCAGCACGTGGTTTGAGCCTCTGCAGCGCGTTCTAGGTTTGCGAACTCAGCACACTCAGCGCACTCATGGATATGTTGCATAGAAGTCGCTGGCTGCACAGCTAGGGCTGGCACAGCAGTCTACGCAGCCCCGCAGGTCAGCCTGCAGCCTGACCTGCTGTCCTGAGCTGCAATGCAAGAGCACACCTACACCATCCACAAACAACAGACAACGTGGTTGCATCTGTTGCAAGCTGATCTTGCCTGTGCTGCTGCTGCTGCTGCTGCTGGCTGCTGCTGCTATATTGCCTGTGTTTGCTGTTTACCTGCAGGCCAGGGGCTGGCGCGCACCCAGTCGCTTGGAGCCAGCCAAGCAGCGTCTGCGCGACTGGAAAGCCAGTGAGTTATGCTTATGGCAGGGTTCAGCTCAGCTAGGTGACGCTGGGGTGAAAGCTGCACGTGCGGCTGAGAAGTCCCGTCAGGGTTGAAGGCTCAGCTACGGTGCTGCGTGCGTGGCACCAGCTGTGCTTATTTCTAGGGTTGCAGCAGCAATAGCTCAGGCCGCAATGCGGAGCATGTGCACTGGCTGGCATTTTTGGGGGCAACTGTGTGCTGCTGCATGCTTGCTGCTTGCACACGTACATGCACATTCACCTCTCCAGATGTGGAGCAGCAGCACAGCGCTGCATGCCTATGCCATTTGGTCACTGGTGAGCTGCCCCCTGCAAGCATCTGATTGGGTGCCGCTGCTGCCACCCTGCAACCGATGACGTGCCTGCTGCTGCTGCCATCTGCGGCTCTGCCATCATTAAATGATGTGGCTGCTGCTGCTGCTGCCTGGCGCAGGTACTTGAACGCCAAGGCCAAGTCGCGCGGCCTGCAAATCAAGTTCAAAATTACACCGGAGAGGCAACGCGCCTTATGTGCAGGTGAACATGCTTTGTTATGTCGGCAGGTGGAGTTGGCACACGTGCAAGTATGACTGGTTGTCACATGACTGCACTGCAATGCCTGATGCCCAACTGTATTGGTGGTAGGCTGGCCACCCCTCCTGTCATGGAGGGTGCCCGTGAAGCTGGGTGCCTGTAACACCAAGCGAGCGGTTGGCACGTGACATGGAGCGTACCAGCTCAATGGCTCAAGCTGCGGCACCTTGATCGCTCAACACACGCATGCTGCTGCAGGCTCTGGAGCTGACGCCAGCATGTGCGGCGCCCTCAGCACCAGCGATGGCGACGTGTGGGCCATGGCCACGAGCCCAGCCGTGTTCTCCTGGACGGACCCAGCTACCTTGGGGTCCTCGGGCAGCCTGAAGAACCCGTTTGGCGCCGTGGGGGACCAGGGCAACTGCTGGACGTGTGTGAGGTGCGCGCGCACGTGCTGCTGCTGCTGTATGGCCAGGAAGATCACATTCAAGCACCAGGGCTCTGCTTTGAGTCACTTGGGAACGCTTTCGGGTACCGCCGGCAGCCATCACATCAGCAGTGCACCGTCGAGTGATGGTCCGTTGGGAAAGTTGACGGCGGTGGAAGACGAAGAAAGTGCAGGGCTACGGCAGGATTGTTTGTGGTGCTGCTGCGGAGGAGGTTGGCGCGCTGGCTTGTACACATTGTGCGCGACAGCTTTAATGACTGCAGCAGCAGCTGCCCACGCTGCATGTGGCGTGTGGATGCACCTGCGGTGCTGCAGACAGCCGCGTCGACTGCAACCTGACGACACGAGCAGCACACCAACATGCCAACAGCACCCTGTGCTGCCCTGCCATCTGCGGGCCCTGCAGCTGAGCCAGACCAGCAATGGACCAAGCTCTGTACAATGCCGCACTGGTAGCCCTCAACAACAAACACAGCAACCTGAGGCTGAACACTGCACGCTACGATCGCACTTTGATCAACAACCCGCAGTGTCAGTGGCACTCACGTCTGTTCTCTCTGTGCTGCCTTGTGGCTGGCTGTGCCTGCAGCTTTGCCGTCACCGCAATGGCTGAAGCAGCTGTAGCTCGCCAGCTGGGTCTGGCGGGCGACAGTGTGAAGCTGTCCGTGCAGGACGTTGCCTTCTGCCCAGAGGACCCGAAGAGTCCGCGCTTCTGCCTGACCCAGTGGATGTTGTTGCCGGCGCTGGCAAAGTTTACATCGGGGAGCATTGTGGCGGAGCGCTGTTTGCCGTACACGGCGTCCAACGAGGGGAATGATGACACTGGCGCCAAATGCAGGTGGGGATCATGCTGTGCTGAGGTTCGAGACCTGCCGCGTCTGTGCACCACACAGCACGGCAGTGGTCACTGCTGGTGATTGCCAGTCTTGCGGGAAAGCCGTTTGCTGTTCCGTTTGCTCAGTTTGGCAGCCATTCCAGACTTACCTTTATGTATCACTGTAGTGTTGATGGTTTTGTGCATGCTGTTCTCATGTGCTTTTTATCGCTGATCTGGCCGCTCAGACAGTTTTCACTTTGTGGTGTCTTTGCATGCAGGTTTAAGTGCCAGGATCCTGACCAGCAAGCTGCGCAGGGAAAGTTCAGCATGCGAATGGTGAGTTAATAGTGCGGAGTTCACCTTGGTCTTTTTGAGTACTAGTACTTGAGTGCGTTGACTGCCTTGGTCCTGAACAGCCTGCAGAATGGTTCTGCAGCTGGTCATGTACTCCAGGCTGGAGTGCCGGCAGTTCATTCCTTCGTAGAGCCTGTGCCCCCAGGTTTATTATTTCGTGTTGCCAGCAGAATGAAAACAAACCCGTCTTCACTTCGCCATCAGCTGCTGCAGCGCTGGGCCAGGGTAGCGTGCTTGCCCAGTACCACTAGCGGCCAGGGTCAACAGCCTGTTGTTGCAGGAGGTGCTGTGGCACTGCGGCAACGCAGCCTCGGCAGCTGCTGCATCATGCGCTGCAACTGCTGCCGGCCTTTCAATGCTGTTGCTGCTGCAGATCCGTAATTTTGCTCAGATCCAGCGCCACATCCGGATGTTTGGCGGAGTTGCATCCGCGGTCAACATCTACACAGGTGGGCCGTTTGGGGCAAGCAAATTGAATCTCTCTCTTGCTCCCGTGCACTTGGCCGGGACTGAACCCCTTCCGCAAGGGCATGGCAGGTCCGTGACCACTGGGCTGTTTGGAGACAGTTTTAAAGCAACTAGCTAGCAATCTCATCACATGTGGAGAAGTTTACATTGCACCCGAACATAGCGGTCAGATTGAGGCCGCATGAGGTGTCAGCAGTTTCTTAGGTGGGCCATCGTTGCTGCTGAAAGAGGTGGCTGTGCCGGTCAGCATCTGCATGCCTTGTTGGTTTGAAGCACGCAGTGCTCATTACTGTGCTGCCCGCCCGTGGCTGTTGGGGAAAGGCAGGGGTGCTTTGCATCGCCTGCATGCTGTTCATCCTTGTGACGACAACACCGTGGGATGCAACCATCTTTGCCGTTGCTGCTGCAGACTTCCGCCCATTCTTTGCTGCAAACCCAAAAGGCGTGTACGTTGGCGAAGCCTGCGCCGAGGGCAACGAAGCAAAACTGGAGGAGAACCATGCCGTGGTGCTGGTGAGCTGGTGGCCAGGCTGCGGCGTGCATGCAGCTGTTGCCATCCCCACGCTGCAGCTGCGGCGCGGCACTGTTGATGTACCCTGCTGGTGGCCGCAAGCTAGGGCATGTCCCAGCAGTGTGCTTGAAGTCCTGCAAACTTTGCAGGGGTTGCGCTCAGCTGGGTATCTAGATCAGCGGCACAGCAGTTGTGCCCACTGTGTGACCAGCGGCCTGCTGCTTTGACGGTTTGGCAAGGTGCCCCTGTCGCACACCGCGCGCACACGATGTGAGCAAAGTGAGAAGCAAGATGCAAGCTGCCAGACTTGAAACAGCAATGCTTCAGATCGTGCTCTCAACTCACCTGCATTGGCTGGGTGCTGTTGCTGTGCAGGTTGGGTACAACAATGACGAGGAGTACTGGATTGCGCGCAACAGCTGGTGAGCACTTGCCGGCGGCGTTGGGGGCATCGGCATGCCGGTTTGCATGGCTGCACACTGAGCAGCAACGTGCGCATGCATGCAGTGGCAAGGTGCGGCTTGCGACTAGGCATGCTTTGCTAGCAGAACTCCCCTCTGCAACAGCCTTTCTTCACAAACTTTCCGCCGCCACAATCACGTATGATCTCCGTGCAGGGGCCCCGACTTTGCTGACAAGGGCTACTTCAGAATCAAGTACGGCATGTGCGGCGTTGCGACAGTAGGCGAGATGTACGGCCTCGTGTGGACCCCCAACCAGGCCAAGAAGCTGGAGGTGGCGCTGTCGCCGGACCCCGACAAGAAGGGCTGCTACGTGTACCGCGCAAAGCCGGGCGACAGCATCGGCATGCTGGCGGACACGTGGGGCGTGGAGCCTGCAGAGCTGCTGTACAACAATGCCGACGCCATCAGCGACCTGGAGAAGCCCATCGCCGGCAAGCTGCTCAGCGTGTGCAACCTTGGTGAGCGCCAGCTGGCGGCTGCTGCCTCTCAGCATGCCTGTGCCGTGTGCATGCCTGTCCTGTGTGCAGCTGGGACGAGCCCTGCATGTGCATATGCAGCTCAAAACCCCCAACACAAACGCCTGAACGCTTGAATTCGTCACCCAGAACCAGCCACGGCGTAGCCGCAGATCACACGCAGTACAGCCAGCCGTTCCGTGCTTGTGGCTTCTGAGCAGTGCCCCTAGGCGCAGTGCTTCAGTCACTGCCAGTCCTACTGCTACTCAGTCAAACATGCTGTTGGCCTTGACCACCGTTTGACTGCCGTTGCAGGAGCTGATGTCGTGAAAGCACCAAGCTGGGCTGGCACCCCACCAGCAGCAGCAGCAGCAGCAGCAGCAAAACCGGCGGCCCCTCCAGCACAGCCCGCACCAGCACAGCGCGGCAGCCCACAGGGGCAGCAAGCCCCACAGCGCCCAGCTGGCCAGCAGCAGCAGCAGCAGCAGCAGGGGTCCGGCTTTGGCGTTGGACCCTTGGCCATGGGCACCAACGGCGTGCGGGCGAATCGTGTTGGCACTGGCGGGCAGGCCGTGCCGATTGCTATTGGCGGCGCGAATGGTGGGCAGGCCGTTCCGTTTGGTTTTAGCGGCGTGACTGGCGGTGCCACCCCCATTGGAACGGGCAACGTGTTTGGAGTGGGTCGCCGTTAAGCTGCGCTTGCCTGCACACACTCCATGTGCGTGTGGTGGGTGCAGGTTGCAGAACTATTGGCGCGCAGCTGCTGCAACGGGCTCGACAACCGCAGCTTTGACAACCAAACGCTGCACTGGTGGTGTCAGGGCTCCCTTGCAGCCTGCTGCAGGCATGCAGCTGCAGCACAGAAGGGCGGCAGGCGCCTACCCGAGCGACGAGCGGCCAATGCACGTGATATGTTGCCGGGCTGCTGGGTTCATTCGAGAGGGCTCCTGAGTAGGGAGGCTGTGCAGTTGGGTGCTGCATGGTGGCTGCTGTCAACACAGCGCGCGCATATGTGAGTGGTGGCCACACGGCGTGCGGTACGCTATGCATCAAAGACTATTATGGTGTGTGCAGGGCCTGTTGAGGCCGCATATGAGGCGCTACCTCACCAACTTGCTCAGCAAGTTTATGGGTCCTGAGGAAGTTGTCAGGCACTTGGAAGTAAGCGTGTGCACTGCATCAAGCTTTGCAGTAGTGCATTGTAGGCTCGCTGTTGCTATCGTAGCACACCGTGACACTTTTCGCAGCCGGGTCAAACACAGTTTTGCAGGGGGACTGTGCACTGGCAGCGGCTCAGCCCTGGATACTGTACACTATCAACACATAGCTGCTAGTGCAGTTATGTGTTGCCGCCAGCGCTGCAGCTGACTTGAGCAACGTCAATCAGCTTAGCTCAGGTTATGTGCCTGCTGTTGCCGGCTTGTCTACGCAGCAGCAGCAGCAGCAGCAGCATGAATGCCGTTTACCCTATGCATGTGTGTTGTGCTCTGCCTGCCGCAGCAGCGGTGGCTGCTGTTGCAGGGACAGCTGCAGTGCCGCGCGGCTGGCGCCATCAAGCTTATCCGCCAAGGCACAGCATGCTGAGATGTCCGCCAAACACATCTCAGCATGCTGTGCTTGGCATGCACACCATACATTAGGCATGTGAACCGTCACAGGACCACTGTATATGCGTGCTGCGTGCTCGATTTGACTGTGAACTTGCCTCGGTATACCTGCAGTTGTTGTGGTAGGTGCGTGCTGTAGAGTACTGCTATTGCCAGGCGGCGGGGCTGGCGGCAGATGAACAGCAGTAGCCCCATGGCGTCTGTCCGAGTTCAGCTGCTGAGCTCACTGCACTAGTGTTCGCATGCCAGGCCCTCAAATCAAAGTTCTAACACAGCACGCATCTTCTTGTGTGCAGCTGAGTACTTTTATTGTGCTGGCCACAGGGGGCTCATGCTGAGTGTACTGCTAGTAGTACTGCCAAAGGGCGCGTATTTAGGTGATGGTCGTGAGCCCGCGACACTTGTCACTCACTGCAGCGTGGAGTGTGCGGTACATTGAGGTGGGTTTGTTTGAGATTAAGGGGCCACCTTCTTTTGGCCTCGACCGTCAGCACAAGCTCTCCTGCAGGTATTATGGGAGCCAGTAGGTTTCAGGTCAGGCACTGCTTGATGGTTGGTATTGATTGTTTACAATGGCAGAATTCAGTCACATGACATGGTGTTAGCGCAGCGGGTAAAGGGCATGGCATCATGCTTGCCATGCCGGGGCGGTGTGCATTGTGTCAGCACTCGTTGGCCAAGGTGTCAACCGCAGCTGAGTTCTGCTGGTGGCCCACATCAACATGCTTAATACATCCATGGGCAGTTTGTTGTGTTATCCGCATATGTGTAAGCATGCAGAGCAAAGGTCTACAGCAGCATGCCTGTGTTCGTTGGCCACCTTGACCATGGTCACCAAGGTCGAGGGTCTAGGACAAGCACGGGGGGCTCTTGTTGCAAAGGCACTCTAGAGTGCATTAAAGAAACAAACAAAGATCTTTGTTTAGGTTTAATGCGTGTTGCCATTGCTGTCCCGCTTAGTCTGGGGTACAACGTCACTGTACTGGTGGCTCAGTTGCACAAGTTTTATGCTGCAACCTCTTTATAAGAGGCCACATTCTTTGAGAAACCCGTGAATCATTTTTGTTGTGGAGTTGGCCAGGCTGCAGCGTGTCACGCATGCTCAGGATCATGGCCACGCATAGTCAACTCAAGAGACTGTATCACCATGGCAACTGTCAACTCCATACTAGTACTCGGTTTCTAAGCCCCAGCATCAAGCTGGGTGTAACAGTACGGGTTAAAGCGGCTCCTGGCCCATGGGCTCCACAGCCAGGCAATTGCAGAACGCAGGTGTGCTTTAGGTGTGTGCTGCTCTCAATTGCTTGCATGCAGTGCTTTGTCCATCAGCTTGCAGCGATAGGGTTTGGGCAAGTGAAAACCCATTTCTACTGGTGCTGGCAGCACCTTGGCAAGCACTGCTTCCTCGGAAGAGCGTATGTGCTTCCCGCTATCATGGCCCTGAGCAGCACTGACCAGGTTTCTTTTTGATTGCAGGTAAAACTAGAATCTAGCGTGGAGAAGCAGAGATCCGTGATGCAAGATAGTTCAGCCATGGTGGCAGCGGCCCCATTCTAGCAATGTGACGAAGCTGAGCAGCAATCTAGCATGAAAAGGCAAGCAAGCAGCTTGAAGCAGTGTCACCCTACCCCTGCATGCGCATGTGTAAGCATGGGTAGTTTAGTGGTAGAACACCGGCATCGCATGCTGGAGACCCAGGTTCAAATCCTGGTCCAACCGCCCGTGGCTGGGCATAAAAAGCAACTGGAATTGACGGACTTGCGCGGGTGGTTTCGATCGCCCAAACAACGAAGGAAAGACTGGGTACAACTACGATCACCTCATGAGCGGAGTAGCGGCTCGCTGGGCTAGTGCCTGAGGTCAGGTTTCAATCCTGAAGATGTATTGTATTGTATTGTAAGCAAAGCTGGCTCCACCCACTGTACTGCGCCCCTGGTTGTACTGATGAACACGTAGCAAGCATCAAAATTCAGAGTATTGGCTTCGGGGGCACCAACCCTTCCGCATACAGGAAGCAAAGGCAAGAGGGCTGCCCTATCTTCAACTTTCCTGCGCGAATTAGCTGAAGCAGACGTAGAAAAGGCAGCGGCAGGGGTCTCATCACTGGGCTGGTGCCCCAGAGAGCCTGATCCTGCCGCCCAGTTTTGTGAAGAAGCAGCAGCACTCTAGCATGAAAAGGTAAGCCCACAGTGTCACCCTACCCCTGCATGCCAGGCTGCGCATGAAAGCAAAGCTGGCTCCACCCACTGTACGGCGCCGCTGGTTGTACTGATGAGCACGTAGCAAGCATTCAAGTCCAGAGATTTGCTTCGGGGACACCGACCCTTTTGCGTACAGGAAGCAAAGGTAGAGGCTACGCACGCACGCCCTTGAACATCCCCAAAAATTACCTGAAGCAAGCGAAGAGTGCAGCAGCAGGCAGAGTGTGAGCGGGCCGGTGCCAGCTCACTCCCCAGCCAGTTTTGTACTCCGGCGAGATGTCACCTAGGCCAGAATCCCAGAGCCCAGACACTCAGCATTCGCAACGACGCGTCAACTTTGCAGCAGTGACAACCTGAACGAAAACAGCTATTGAGGGTCTGGTGTTGATGCTGTTTGTCCTCTCGCCAAAAGACTACAATTATGCTCCTTTATTGGGGCGGCTGACACTACGTGTCGGTCGGGTGTGTGCGGCATGCAGCTGAGCTGTAGCACACCAAGGGGCTGTGGGGGTTCAACTCCCCCGCTTTTTTTGGTCCGGGTGCTGGGCACCTCTAGGAGCACCTGGATAGGGGTGTTTGGCGTGTCTTGCTGGTGGCGGCAGTGCCGTTGGCCTCCGGCAATCAGGTTTGCCTCATCATCATCATATTACCCATTCAAGGTTTGCCTGACTGCTGTGTACGGCCAGTCAGTAAGATTTCGCCCCCCCTTGTAACAAAACAAAACACGAAAACAGAGCAGGCAGCAAAACAAGACTACCAGCAGCGGCGGGTGGCAAGCTGCAAAGGCCTGCATAGGTAAACCAGGCGCAAGGCTAGCTGTCACCGTCAGCTGTACTGCATGCATGAATTGCTCCCCACCATCAGAAGCCCCCCTCATCATCATCATATTACCTGTTCAAGCCATAGCATCAGAAGGCCCCCTGTGTTTTGTACAGCAGAGCACCGGTGCTAAGTGGTGATACTACACGCACACATTTCGCAGGCTAGCAATGTGAGTGCCGCATTTGCTGCATTGTCTATGCAAAGTGCATCTTCCTGCGAGCCTTTACACAGGAGTAGGCAGCAAAGTTTAGATGCCAGCGCAGATAAATGTTTTGAGGCTATTGCAGCAATTGCATAGAAACTTATGGGAAAGGCAAGCAACAGCTTGTGGAAGATGAGGGAGTGACGCTGTGACAGGGAAAAGTGAATCCACTGTGTGAACACGCCACAATGAGCGTTGATTGCAGATAAACCGGCTGCAGGCTGATGCTTTTATACCGTCTGCCTGCTTGAATCCGAGCCAGGAGTCCTGACCGTGCTGCTGCTGCTGCATGCCTTTTGAAGTCGACTGCTGGGGAAAAGAGCCACATCTTGTGGCCCATATGTGCAAGCACGTGTCTCGTTAGTTTGCGCTCCTTTACCAGAGCCGCGCGGCCACGTTCCCACAACAAGCATCCTTGTTTTGCTTCCCTGCTGATTTAGAGTACTCACTAGTGCTGCTGCTTACTGCATCAGCGCAGCACCGAGTCTCAGCTGTGCCGCATCAACTTGGTGCAATCGAAGCGCCGCACTGTGGCAGCGCAATGTTGCAATTCCAGGTTGCTTGTTGCTTGATTAAGAGCATGATCATGAGGCAGTGTCAAGAAGAAGAAGAAGCACTCTAACGCAGCAGCAAAAGGCAAGCAAGCAAGCAGTGTCACCCTACCCCTGCATGCGAGGCTGCGCATGTAAGCACAGCTGGCTCCACCCACTGTACTGCACCGCTGGTTGTACTGATGAACACGTAGCAAGCATCCAAATCCAGAGTAGTGGTTTCAGGAACACCAACACGTCCACTTACAGGAAGCAAAGGCAAGAGGGCTGCCCTATCTTGAACCTTCCTGCTCAATTACCTGAAGCAAATGAAGAAAAGGCAGCGGCAGGGGCTCATTACTGGGCTGGTGCCCGGAGAGCCTGATCCTGCTGCCCCGTCTTGTACTCCGGCGAGATGTGACCTGAACCAGAACCCCAGAGCCCAGACACTCAGCATTAGCAACGACGCGTCAACTTTGCAGCAGTGACAACCTGAATGAAACACAGAGCAGGCAGCAAAACAAGCAGTGTGCAGCAGTACTTCAAGGCAGTGCCGCATACTGCTTGTTTGCTTGTCAGCAAGGTACAGACGCAGCCCTGCCTTTATAGCACCTCTCAGAGGTACACCTGATGTGGCCAAGCTGCAGTGCATGCATCATGACAGCTGTGAACAGCTGAGGTGTAACAGCATGAACAACCACCGACAGATGCACTGTCTCCTCAGTATGCACTGGCGTGCACCATTGCCATGTATAAACCATTGTGCGGTCGTGGCACACAACACATTTGTCTGTTCACCTGATTTCGCGCTGCCTTGGACCTGATCAACCTGTGGGCGTCTGATGATCAGACTTTGATCACAGCAAGTACTGCGCAGCGTCCTCAACGCGGCAAGTCCTTGCCACTCATATAACTGACTGTGCGAGTAGCAACCCCGCTGTTGTCTCGATGGCCAAACAGCACACCCTCAGCTTGACAAGCCACGGGTCCTCCGTAGGCCACACAGCTCCACGGCCGCGAGTTCGGCGAGTGAGCACATTTGGCAGCCGCAATTTCGATTACCCGGGCTGACGTCGTGTCCTGCTTCAGGCACAGTGCAGCACGCCTGCACGAAGGTGCAGCAACAGCAGCAGTAGCAGCAGAGTGCATGCACATCAACCTCAGGAGCAGCGCCAACAACATCTACAACAACAGCAGCAACCGCAGCAAGCTTGCAGCAGACGGCAATGGCTGCAGGCACCAGCGGCAGCGGCGCTGGCACTAGCAGCAGCAGGCAGCCTCGTCTTACCCAGCACATGCCATGCGGCATCCACAGCAGCAGCAGCAGCAGCAGCAGCAGCAGCAGCAGCAGCTGGAGCTGGCTGTGATATTCAACAGTCATCTGCCACTGGCCTCCGATGGTGTGACATGGTTGTTGGGGAAGGTGCTCTGCCGCTCAGAAGCGCTTTCACAAAGTGCGGATTGTTGGTGGTGCAATGTCTTTCACTGGCGAAGCGTCACTTGCTTACACTGTCTTCATCTGGAACATGCGGCAGTCGTGTTGTTGGCATGCACACATTCTGTTCAGCAGTCAGAAGCAAGGTGCAAACTCTAGAGCAGCGCAAGCACGCATCAGCAGCAGCAGTGGGCGTATGCAGTGTGGCTTTATGCTGCGCTGTAGCAGTAATAAAAGTTACATTGCTACATTGGTAGACGCAACGCGGCTGGAACCCTCCAGCAAGGTCAACCCGACACCATGAATGGTGAATTTTGATAATGAACATTTCCTAGAGTCAGCTGCAGCCCCTTCTTACTGCTAGAAGTGCGTGAATTTTGTGCGCCAGCAAGCAGCAGCAACAGCGTCAACAAGAGCCCGCCCACTTGCTTACTTGCCTGCCTGTTGTCCATATCTGCAGGGCCAACTACACTGCCAAGCTCGCCAGCACCGGCACTGTGTTTGACAGCACGTACCAGCGCAAGACGCCCCTCATCTTCTAGGTACCCACACAGCAGCAGCAGCAGCAGCAGCAGCAGCAGCAGCACCAACAACAATAAAAGCAGCAGCACCCAGGGTGAAGGTAGCAGCAGCAGCAGCAGCAACAGCAGCAGCAGCACCGGTTTGTTTTGGAGCGATGCTGCAGATTATGCATATGGTGCTTGCGGTGCATTCGCAGCAGCCCAAAACCCCATTCCAATTCAAGAGCACGAGGTCATGCATCAGCATGTTGCATGCGCCCTGCAAGTGGTCAGTAACTGCCCATCAGCGCTTGGAAGCCAATGTCACCACGTGGTGATTCAGATTGACGGCTTGTGACATGCCGGCTCGCAACATGTCACAAGCCGTCAATGTGAATCACCATGTAGCGGCAGTGGCTTCCACCACTGATGGGCAGTTAGTGACAACTTCAGCTGCTGAGTGTGGCACTTGCTTTGTTGCTCTGCCTGCGCACTGCAGATCGGGGAGACTGAGCTGCTGTGTCGTGCACTTTTTTGTGCATCAAGTACAGCAGATAGTATCAGTGGTACTTGTTGAACTCAACCTGCCGTTAAGAAGCGAATCAAGGACACTCATTGGAAGTGTTTTGTCTTTTCGCCGCAGGTCGGGGAGCATGAGCTGATCGAGGCGCTCGATGTGGCAGTCCTGGGGGCAGAGGTAGGCGCATGTGCGAGCTTGTGTTTGGGACAGCATGCAATGGCTGGTGATGGTTGAGAGGTACATGAGGACGACGGCAGCAGCTGCAAGCACACAATCAGCATACACATTATCACAGCTACAGCATGGAAGCCAAACCCTCTTGCCCACACTTGATGGTGCAGGGCTGGGAGTACAAGTAACTGCATACACACTTTAATCAGCGCTGCACTGCTTTACATGCTCCACCTGTTCAGGGATGGGGATTCCCTGCCAAAAGCCAATCGAAGGTTTTTGTATGTTACAAGTGGTGCAGCATGCTGGCCTTTTATTGAGAAGATGCGCTGAACCGCCAGACACCCTAGGCTTGAGAACATCAGCTAGTGCTGAATGATGCGTCAGCTGCATCTGGCGCCATGTTCGTGCGCTGTATGCCAGCTGTTGACTGTGCTGCCTGCTTTCTGCTAATGCGTGTGGGGTTGTGCAGGACATTCCACCCATGCGGGAAGGAGGCAAGCGCTACGTGGTGGCATCTCCCGGGCCGATGCAACGGCAAGGCACCAAGAGCTTGCTGTGGGTGGTGGGACTGTCACAAGCACTGGAGGAGGCGGGAGGTAAGGACACAGCAGCAGAGGAACCGCCAGTGGCATCTGTGAAGCATGCAGGCTGAATCAGCAGTGCCCAACTCTGCAACCCCAATCCACTGCATGTTCGCCAGCCTTGCGTGGTAGGTGGCAGCAGAATGTGCAATGGTGCAGCGTGCTATGTCTTTAAGCATATGCAGCTCAGACAGCCCCCTGGTAGGCCATGGCACACATATTTACAGACTCGACTTTTTGATTGATGAATTATATTAAGTTAACACTGAAACCATTTGGTTTCATTGGCGGCGCCTGACATCCCCAATGGTGGCGCCTGACATTGTGGCACGTACTGCTGCGCTGCCGCAGAGCTGGCGGAGGATGGGAGCCCAAAGTCTGACCTGGCTTTTGAAGTTGAGTTGCTGGCGAAGCGGCAGCGAGGCTGAAGTTCTGGGATTTGGTTGTCTGCTGTGGGATCAGTTGGGCAAGCAGGAGCTGGAGAGGCTTATGCTTAGTGACTCCTTGATGCAAGTGACCATCAGAGGCGTTGGTCTAACTGGGCACTGGAGTAACATACTGGGGTGAAGCCTCCTTGATGGTACACTTCCATAGTGTCCGAGTCAGTAACAAGTTGCTGTTCCGAAACATGGCGTCTCCATCAGGCCACTGGACAAGATGAACTAGCAGTCGCGATCGTGTACAAACGCTTTTGCCATTTCATTTCTGCAGGCTTGCGGCCAGTACAGCACCAAACGAAGCACACGTGTCTCGGCCATCATGGAGGCAAGCGACAGAGTATTGTTGATTGCAGTGGATGATTCAGACCAGTCTCAAAAAGCTTTTTTGTGGGCGATGGACACCATGTACCGTGAGGGCGACGAGGTACACCTGGTGCACGTTGTTCCACGACTCGCTTTCGCAGCACAGTATGGGGTTCCCCCTGTGGACTTTGTTCCGGCAGCTGAGAACAGTAGTTACGAGTCTGGAGTGCAGCGAGCAGAGCAGTTCATCATCGACAGGTTCGTCAGAGCACTGCCAAGCACCATCAAGGCCCCAGTGGTGCATATAATCAAGGTGGGCGTGGTGGCTGAGTGGATGTCTAAACCAGGAACATACACTTGCCGCTAGGCCGGTGGTTGTGCGTGAATGTCAACAGCCCTACAACCCTTGCTTGCTGCTCTGCTGCCTCTTCACCTGCTGTCAGCTGATTATCAATGTGAACCGCTTGTACTGCTGATGCGGTCGCATCTCATCATTGATCAGCAAGCACTGGTTGTACCTTCCTCCTCACCAGAACTGTTGCCTTGCACAACAGTTGCACTGTCCTGGCACTCCTCTCTTCTTCCCATTTCAATGCGTGCTCAATCTGCCAACGTCGTGACGCATCAAAAACAGTCTGAGGTGGACACGGAGAGTGTGGGCCATGTGCTGTGCAAGAAGGCAGACGAGCTGGACGCAGTTGGCATTGTCATGGCCAGCCATAACAAGGGACGCATGGCGGAGTTTTTAACTGGCAGCGTAACCCAGTACTGCACGCACCACAGCAAACGCCCCATCATCATCGTGCCAACGACAAAGTAAAGGCATGTGATGTACTGGGGACAGCTGTGTGGTGGCAGCAGCGGTGGCTGTGAGCGCAGTGTTGGGGCTGGCAGCAGTGGCTGCCGTCGTGGCCGTCAGGCAGTACAGCTCACACCAATGCACATGGCTCCTCTTGCAAAATGTGGTACCTACGGCAGCTGTCAGTGCAGGGCAGCTACACAACGTGCGAGTTGGGGCACGCCGGGTCAGAAGCAGCAGGGGCGCCACTGTATCAGGCAGCCAAGCCTGCAGCTGCAGTAGCACCAGCAACCGGCAGCTATGGCGGCTGCAGCGCTGCCAGGGAATGTTTCCGTTCTGAGTTCTGTGATAAGCGCAGCAGCACTGGCTGCACGGCTGACATGGTGCATGATATTTCATGACTTTGTGCATGAGCCTGCGGCGAATTGCACTGCTGGCCAAGGCTGAGGCAGAGCAGTGACCGTGAGCAGCAGCGGCAGCAGCAGCAGCAGGGGCTGAGGCTCCAGATGAATAACAGCTGTGCGCGTCAAGAGCAGTGCTAGACCAAGGGACCCTTGCCAGTTCTCCTGTTGCCAAGTTCTTCTAGTGCCTGTGTTGCTACATCTGATCAGTAACGGCGTATACTGGTTGTAGAGGCCGCTTTGCAAGTCATGTGTTGCTTATGGTATCTGTTTGGGATGTGCCTGGTTTTCAGGCATGGGTTGGAGGTTGGTCAGGTACTCTAGTGACTGGTTGCTGGTGCTTAGCTTGCGTTGTTTGATGTGGAAATTTGAAGATATGGTGACGACTCAACTGGCATGGCGTGTTGGCTGTCTGCTAACGTGGGTTGCTGGTATTACGGTGCTACAGACGACAACTCGTAAACCTCTGAATCACAACAGTGCGGTTGTATCTCGACACTCTTTAGCGATCCTGCCTTAGGGAATCGCGTGCACGCGCAGGTATTTTATGCTCATGCACGTGTGCCATGTGGAGCAATCAGCAGGCTGCCACGTTAGTACAACCTGCAAGTAGAGCCTGCTGACTCCTTGTCAATAGCTTCATGTTATGTCTGGGGTGCTGCAAGCTCCTGAGTCTGCCCTGGTGCTTTCAGCACTACATGATGATTCAGGCTTTATAGTGACTCAGCCCTTCCGTCTGTCAGCTTGCCGAGTTTTGCTTTCTGCCATCAGGGCTTGCTACCACTGTTTAGTTGATGTTTTCCAGCCCGATGATTCTCACAAGCAACATCGTTCCATGATGGCGCTGCTTGGCGCTCAGCGCATTGCTGGCGGGAAACAGCAGGTCAATATAAGCCCCCTAAAATCGCTCAAATTCAGGCGACTGCACCCACGTGTAACAACTCTCTCTCAAAATACGGTCGCTGCGGACGACGCAAACTGCCTATTGTGTGAGCATGGACACCTTTGGCCGCCACGTCGTCCGTAGACACGATGGCGAGCCCTGCGGAACACCATCGGTAACACTTCTGCTGTCGTGCCAATTGTAAACACACACTATCCAGCGACCCAGGCAGCGAAACAGGCGAGCTTAACGAGGGTAACATGTTTTGATTGTGACAAGTTCTCTGCTAGGTGACAGTGCTGCTGCTTTGTTGCTTGCCGTGATCATACTGCTGATCACATGCCGCAACATGTACATGCAACTCAACACAGTTCTGGTCAGCCATAGCTGGATGCTCCAGCCAACAGAAATGGCATGTGCACATCCTGTATATTACTACGATAAACATGTTGCACAGCAACTACTATGATATGGAAGTTGGTGAATGGTTGTCAGTAACTCCACCGTGCCTACTCGGCTACCACTGGTTGACTCAAGTAAACTGTCGACTGATTCGAAAGCAAAAGTGTCTGCCACAATCCCCGACAACACGTGACACCCGGTGAGCCTAACAGGGAAAGCCAATTGTACATACCCTCAGCCAGTGGCAAGTACTAGCGCCTGGTTGTGCATCAGCAAATGAATGTGTGACATGCGTCAAGGCAGCATTGTCGGGTGCGTGGGCGATAGGGCCTACGTATACATTGCACCGCACACAGTGTGTGTGCACACTGTCACTGTGGCCACGGCGCCGTAACCGCTGCTATCTTCCTATTCAGCACCACCTTGGGCGTGCTGGGCTGGCTGCAGCTGCTGCTGCCGTCCCCAGCCGGCGTTGTTGCCTGCTGCAACCTGTCCAGCACCCTCTGCCGGTTCTTACCCACGGCCACTGAACTGTGTGCTGACTCAACCGCATATCCTGGTGCTGCTGCTGCTGCCGCCGCTGCTGTAGATGCCACATTGAGTGTATCATGCACAGCCTCATCAACACCAGAAAAGCTGGAACCCTCTGATGCAATACAGTCTTGGTGCAGCTGCTCTGCAGGAGCATCACAGCCCTCACAAGCTGTGTCACCACATTCTGTCAACATCAAGGTAGGCTAACTGCTGATTGCAGCTCAGGAGTCTCCTCAACCCCGTCAACCCCTGCTCACTGCTGCTGCAGGTGCCCCCGCCTGCAGGTGCACCCTCTGTTGCCGGTGCCGCTTGCTGCCGTGTTGACGCCTTGCTGTCACTGCTCCTGCTGCCGAGACGGGCCTTGCTGTTGTGCAGAGCAGCAGCAGCAGCGGCCGCAGGTGCTGCTGTGTTGTGGTGCTTGTGGTGCCTGTTGTGCCCGCTGGACTTCACCACCAGGTGTTGCCCGTCAGGGTCATTTGACTGGCGATACACACCACGCTGCAAGGCAACACACACAACACATACACACAGCGTTGCACACAGCAGGCACAGCAGAGTGACTTCTAGAGACATAGAAGTTGCTTGCAGCAGCTGCACATTGCCAGTGCCTGAGATCATTTCTAAGCCCTGCAGATGCAATGTATTTGTACTCTCAAGAAAAGCTCAAGAAACATGGGATGTCAGCACCTGCAGCTGAGCTGCCTTCACATGCAGTAGTGCTGATGCGCACTGCAATACATCAAGCCCAGCGGGCAAGGTTTGTGTGTGATGTGCTGTACGACTAACTGGCAGTGTTGATCCAGGTGGATGCTGCCGTTGTGCACTTGCCTGTGCTGCTGAGGCGCGCAGGTCTGACAGCAGTGCATGCACATGGTGGGGCGTCAGCTGGTCCGGCAGCACGAAACGCGGCTGCAGCCCAGCAGCTGGGTCCGCAGCCTGCAGCAGACGCACAGCAGCAGCAGCAGACGCACAGCAGCAGCAGCAGCAGCAGCAGCAGCACACGGTGTTCACGTATGACACAACAGGCGGTGTTTCCCGCGAGAACAACACATTCACACTGCAACGGCAACTGTTCTGTGAACAGCAACGTAGCATGTCTGCCGACAGAATTCAGGCTGAAGCACGCATGCCAGCAAGTATGGGGGCTGCCGTCACTATGCGGCTCTTCTTCTGTGCTACGCAAACATATGCATCAACACAACACCACCAGATATGGAGACCATTCCAAACCTGGCAATGCCATCCAAGCGCCCACACAAGCATCGCCCTGCACCATCTGCAGCTGGGAAACAAGCTCCACGGCATGGGGTCCACGCAGTGACGTGCAACACCCTTACAACCACTTGCATGTGGCATCAGCAGCCAGTGACAGCCTCAGACGAGCTTGCCAGTGCATCAGTGGTTCCCGGACGCACCTGTGCCTTCCTCTGCTGGCGGGCTGCAGCAGCAGCAGCACGCTGCTGCTGCGGCGGGCTCAGCACCGCCGCAGGCTGTTGAGCGTCATAGCACAGCACCCGTATGGGCGCATAGGCGCTGAAGCTGCAGACTGCCACTGCATTGAAGCAGCTGTTCCAGCAGATGCTGTAGACTGGAGCGCCGCCGAGCGCCAGGTGAGGCGCGGGCGTGGCGGTGGCAGTCGCAAAGTCCCAGATTGCAGGCACACCTGCCTCTGAGCCACACGCCACATACTCTCCATCTGCAGCAGGCGCGGCAGTCAGACACTCATGTGTTGGGTGTCAGGCCACCGGTGGTTTCCACGGCAGAGTTCTATAGGACAAGGATGAGCCGGAGGGTTGTGGAGTGCTCCAGTTGGTGACCCAATCATGACAGAAGGAGCACACCCACTGAGTGGCACACATGCCGCGGAACCTTTGCCCGGAGCCCCATACGACCTCACCTGGGCTGACGCCAAACTTGAGCGGGGCGGCGTTGCAGCGCACATCGCCCATCCTGCGAGCCACCAGCAGCAGCTTCAGGTCCACCACCACCAGCTCACTCGTCTTCGGCTTTGTGGAGCTGCCCCTGACACGCGCTGCTTTCGTGAGCGCCAGCAGCTGGTGGCCACCGGGGTGCACCGCTAGGGACAAGATGGGGCTGCCTAGCAGCTCGTTGCTGGTGCGCAGCAGCTTGAGCATGTCGCAGCCTGCAGCAGCGTTGTAAAGGCAACAGATCAGTGCATGCGACGTGGCTGGCGCTCCAGGGAAGAGAGGGGGCTGCTTTGATGGGCCAGCTGCAAAAGCAGCCAGTTGATGCACACCGTACAGCAGCAACGTGCAGAGAAATGCATCAGCACAACAATACCCATTACCCTTTGTGCACCAAGTGCTGTCGCACCTGCCAATAACTGGGAAGCAGTGCTACCAAGCCGCAGCACTGCCGCCACCGGCGATACAGCCCCTGCAACAGCCGCCGCCGCCGCTGCTGCTGCCTGCCCCACTGGTGTACTAGGTCGCAGCGCCGACAGCACACTCTGCTGCTGCAGCTGCCGTAATGAATTTTCGCAGCTCGACGCTCCCGCCAGCCCTCCGTCAAGTGCCACTGACCCTGCTGTAGGAGCGCTGTTGCTGTTACTGTTACCATTGGCATATGCTGCTGGCCCTGCGGCAACTGCTGCTGCTGAAGCTGCTACTGCTGCTGCTGCTGCTGATGATGATTTGAAGTTGCCGCTCAGTGGCGTGGCATCCACCGAGAGCTCAGCCAGTGCTCCTGCCGCGTTGCCGGTGAACATGCGGCTGCCCAGCTGGTTGAAGGCCAGGCAGTTGATTGGGCTGTCGGAGACCTGCGTGAGGGGCACCAAGTGCCCTCGGCAAAACATGGTGAGGCCTGCCTGAGGACGCAACCGCCAGCAGCTGTGCCAGACCCGATGCCCGGAACCAGCACAATTGACAGCCAGGAAGGTGCGAAGCATACAGGGCGCCAGCACCCTCACCCCAGCAGAGCAGATGCAAGGCTGCAGAGCATCGGCACTGCGCTTGCTCCTGTTGGCACATCTGAGTCTGAGGCTGAAAAGCCTGGCAAATCTGGTTCATCTGAGTCTGAGTTTGATGAGCCTGGCACGGCTGAACGTCGCTGAGTGCGGAGCGTTTCCTTGCTGTGCTGCAACGACACTGGGTAGACCCTGCAGCGCTACAGCTGCCAGCCTGCCGCTGAGGCCTAGTCACTGTGTGGGGCCTGGATCGCTGCTACATGGCTATCACGGCAGCTACATCGCGTGTACCAGACTACAGCAGCTCTGCATCAGCAGGGGCAATGGCCCACGCAACGGTCGCAGACTGCTGCAGTCTCACCTGCAGGGCGCTCAGCTGCTGGCCACCAGCCGCGCTCCACACCCGCACCACGCCATCGTAGCTGCCCGTCACCGCCAGCAGCAGCGGCTGCTGCACAGGATGCAGCTCAGCAGCATACACAAAGCACCTGTGCTGCAGCACACTGCAGCTCACGCCGCTGCTTGCCGCCGCCGCAGCAGCGGCAGCGGCAGTGCCAGCCCCGAGTTTGGGACCTAGGCCCACACCGCTCTGCCCATCAGCAGCAGCGGCCGCTGCTGAACTGGGATGAGGTGCTGCATGCGCAGGGCACGGCAGCAGCGGCAGGTGCCAGACCTTGGCCGTGAAGTCTGCTGATGCTGTTATGATGCAGGAGTCGTCCCGTGCCCATGATATGCTGTACACCATGCCGTGGTGGGTGCCCAGCACCCAGCACAGGCGGCCAGTCAGGGTTTGATACAGCACAATCTGCAACACGACCAGCAGCAGCAGCAGCAGCAGCAGCAGCAGCGCGGACTGCTGAGCAGGCCAAACACGTGCAACAGGCACTGAGATGCGTTGCCTTTTATACGCAACATATCTGTGGGTCACCTCTCTGAGCGGCATCAGCACATGGTGACACTGGGTAGCTGCGTACTGGTCACTGGCCAGCCTCTGCTCTCTCACACAGCTTCATATCTGCGTGCTCAGTCCCAAAGCTGACCGCATGTGCATGCACACTCAGTCCCGGCAAGTATGTGCTTTGCGGCTGCTGCCCACCTTGGACCTGCCGTCTGCATCAGCGCAGGCAGCTGCCAGCCAGCGGCCGTCCCTGCTGCTGGCGATGCAGCTGCAGCCGCCGGCTGACCCGGGATGTCCACCAGCACGGCATTCGGCACCTGGCGCCATGTTTAACAGACGCATTATCAGTGTATCGAGACACATGCGCATGTGAGCAGCGCGACCAAGCAAAGCCATCAGACCTGCGTTGTGTGATCAGTGTATATTTGTGCGTGTACATGGAGTGCTTGCTCCGCCAACTAGCGCTGCTTGTTACTGATCTGCATTTCAGCACCTGGCGCCTGGACAGCGGGACAAGCGCAACGCGCGCCGCACGTGCAAGTTTGCAGCAGGATGCAAAGCTCTGGGGTGTGCCACCTGGCTAGCAGAGTATGCACGATGCTGTCTGCACAGCGTCAGCAGCCTGCAACCAGCGCAACCCCAAACACAGCAGCCAAACACCAGCAGCACCGAGCATCAACCGGCAACCCGCCACACCCACTTTGCAAGGGTGTGCCAACGGCCTGTGCAGTATACTCTCCAGCATGAGCAGCTGCCGCCCCAGCAGCGCAGCGCCACATGATGCGTCAACAGCGCCAGGCAAGCCTGCAGCTGGGCCCTGCGCGCTGGCTGCAGCTGCAGCAGCTGCTGCCGCCTTGGGGTTGTGCAGCACGCCCCAGGGGATGCGGCCTGATGCAGCCCCACAGCATGCAGTGTGGATGTGCGGCAAGCAATCGGATGTCAGGGCACAACAACGGGGATGCGAGTTGGGTGGAGATGTGTGTTGAGCTTGCTGGCGCGCCAGCTGCTGCTGCCGCTGGTTGTGCGGCAGGCCTCAAGGCATGTGCCTGATGGAGGGTCAAGCGTGTAGTTGAGCGTGCACAAAAGATTAGGAGAGGTAGGAGCACACACGGGGTGAAGTCTGGTCTGTTGAATGTCTCGACAGCTCAATAGCTTCATCCGCCATATGCTCAGCACCCACCTGAACAAAAGGCATCCGATGCACATGGTAAAACCTGTTGGACTGGCCATAACCCAAGCACATTTGCCATGTTTCTCACACTCACCATGCTCAAAGCCGCTGCCGTAGCCAGCCGGCACATCAGGCCGCACGCCAGCGGCAGGGTCCGTCACCACCAGCAGCACCTCAGGAGCAGGCCGAGGCTTGGCAGCCAGTGTCACTTGGAGATACCCCGGGTACTTCTCCCAGCC
>JACERP010000588.1:0-49235 GCA_014080715.1 Scenedesmus sp. NREL 46B-D3
GCTGGCGCGCACTTCTGCTGGGGTCCGCCGCAAGTGACTGTCGCTGCTGGCCTGCTGTCATTACCTTACACGTGTTGTCGTCATCGGCGTTTGTGGCATGCTGGCTGTGCTGGAGCTGCGATGGGCTGCTGCGATGTGCGCTTGCAGGGCACCTGCTGTGCTGGTGGCTGTGCGCAACGCGCACACCGCCTGTGATGCCATCAGGGTTGAGCAGCGTTGTAGCGGAATGCAGGCGTGCAATGCACGTGGTGGCATGGGCACACGCCTGGGACCTTGCGCCTGCTTCGCTCTTGCGCCCGATTCGCTCTTGCACCCGAGTTGTCTGCATGGTGTGTGCAGCGCCATGGTGCGCATGGCTTGCACAGGTTCACAGGTGTTTGGTGCCCTGGGGCACCTCTGGGACGTGTGCTGTGTGCTGACATGTACAAACGGGCGCCTGCCCACACTGTGGAGTGCTGTGGCTGTGTTGCTGCACCATTGCTGCTGTCTCTTGCCTTGGCATCAAGGACAAGGAAAAAGAAATGCTGATTGCGTCCAGCTGAAGGTGCAGTGATGTTTGTGCAGACAGCAGCAGCGGCAGAGAAACTTTATTGTCATCTTTATATTACAGCCAGCAAATCAGATGCAAAGATGTTGGGCCGTCACAGCACAGGGTGCTGTGCCCGTGTTTCGTTTGGCAGCTGTTGCAGTTCAGCTAGCGTATCTGTTGCACTGATCAGGTGCTTTTGTTGCTGTGCTACCAGTATGCATTCCTGTCATCATGTCACGTGTTGCTTGCAGTCGCCAACACGTTGCTGGTGCACAGCTGCCCAGCAGGTGGTCGCCCCCTGGCTTGTACCAGCATGGTGTTGTACTGCTGTGTGGTAACGCTTACGGCTTTTTATGGTGCTTGCAGCAGCGAAGAGGCAGCACTGATGCAGCCCAAGGACTGCCACCGCTTCAAGCAGCAGTGCTGCTCAGCGCATCGTGCCTAGATTGTTGTGCAAGCTGTTCCAACACTGCAGAACCGTGCTCCGTGTGCAGCCTGAGTAGCTGATGTTGCGCATGTGACCGTAACCCTGGATGTGTCTGCAGGCGTGCTTCCTGTCCGTGTACGTTGATGCTTGCAGCACTTGCTGCTGGTACATTCAAGCAAGGCTGACAATTGGAAGCCTTGTCACTCCTTGAGGATTTGAGCTCATCCCTCCATATTAGCCTCGTAAAACATAGTCGATGTACATCGGTTTAGAGTGCTGCTTCTTCTTGACATCGGTTTTAACTGCACTAGCCGCTGCAGGTCCAATGGACTGCTGGCCACCACTGCAATCGCCGGTGTCTGTGCTCAACACGCAGCGGAGCGCTGTAGCAAACAACACCAGACGCAATCATTGGTTTGGAACCAACTCCCTACGCAACTGGTCAGATACAGGCATGCGCTGTACCCCATAGGAAGATCCCCCACCACTTGCTATCCGCAGCTACCCTGTGGAGTGGTGTAGGCTCTTGCGCGTCCAGTTTGGCTCAGATACAACTTGGGCGGGGTCTCCTGGTCCAGCATTGCTTGAGGTGCGCAGTTTTTTTTGCATTTACGTGGAGCCCAGGAGCCGTTTAAAACTCGTCCTATTACAATTAATTGAGGTATGTTCGCTATGTTTGGGAGTTCAAGAGACATCGCTTGGGTGCTACTGCCATTTCCACTGACAGGCTGATGGCGCTGATGCTATGGCTTGAATGGGAATATGATGATGATGATGATGACAGGCTGTAGCCGTGGCGGGGAGGGGGGGGGGGTCCCCCACGTTCCGTCGGAGATGGGTGCCTCGCCAGGGTTAGCAAATCAGATCTCGGGCCTTGTGTTCAGGCCCTTCTAAGATATGATCAGGGGCTGGATAGGGCGCTCGTGTGCAGTAGGGCGAGGGGCAGTCGCTGCCTCGCTGTAACACTCGCAATCCACGCCGGCGCCGGCTTGAGGATATGGTACACCATACGTACACTTTTATGAAAGCATAATTGCAAGCCATATATTAGAAACTTCAACTGCATTAATTCAACTGATCAGCACATCTTTAAGTCGATCTCGTGCCTCGAGCAAGTCTGTGACGTGGCACATGCATGGTACGAAACTTATGTTCGCCGGACAGCACGACAGAACAGCCTTGCAACACGTCCTGAGTCATGACAGACATATAGTATCATACTTGCCTGGCCTGGTGTAATCATCCTGCTATGCAATGAAGGCAGACAGATATTGTGGTTTGGCGTGAGAAACGAGGCGTGGTTTGGCGTGACATTCGAGGCTAATCGCTTGATGCTTCGACGGCGTACATAAATACAAGTGCAGCCAAAGCTGGTCTGGAGCAACGCTGGTACATTACATTTACGTTTATCTCACGTTTACTGGCGGTAACGGCTGGCATCGCAAGTTCATTGGTGGGTGGCGCCGCAACGGCGTCGGGGACACGAGCCTCGCGCCGGTATCTTGCTGCTGCAGCTATGCATTTCTTTACATATTGCCTAAGTAAAGCTTAGACTCACCAATTGCAGTACTGCTCGCGACAACATTCACCTTATGACACCATGGCTGGAGGCATGCTAACAAACCAATGAACTGGATTGCGCATGCAGGTGACAGCAATCTGTTGTATTGTTGATGGCGCTCCGTAAAAGATGCTGGCTGCCTTCAGCAGCCACTGTGGTAGCCCTACTGCTGTTGTCAACGTGTGACGTCACATTTGGCCAAGTGCTTGCTGGTGAGTGGGCTCAACCCAATCAAGTAGACTACGTACGTTTCTAATGGTGCCGTGCACTTGCGTGTGCATTGACATACTACATTTCAGTGAAGCTAGACACCAGGTTTGCAATTGCCAAACACGACAAAATTTGGCACGGTTCCTTTCGCACTTGCTCAGGCAGGAGCTCCTTCAGCCGCGCTGCTCCATGTGCTGTAAGCGAGTTGCTTCACCAGCAACTTCATTGCAGCCACTCCATACTTAAAAGCACTTGTCTGGAACCCACAAACCCAGCTGTGCTCATGACATGCCTCATCTGGTCAAGTAGCTTTCCGTTGGCTTTACACCAACTGTGCCTGCCTGCTCACACCGCTGCCACATCAGGCGTCAACATGACGATCCCGGCTGCAAGGATCCCCGCCGATCCGCTTTGCTCCACGGCCGTTGCGCGTCCCATACCGGGTGGTGTCTGCCCTGCACTGGTGAGGCACTGTGTCTGCTGCACATGGCACAACACGCCGACCTACAGCTGTCGGTGCTTTCTGGCAGGCAAATAACAGCAGAATCTCGTGCACAAATTGTGGCATGTGGTACTGCACCTTGGCATTTACTATATGTCATACAATGACTGATTGCATCTTTGAAAGGTGTTGCAGGCCCTTGAGCTGCCCTGGTACCTAGTAGAAGGTGATTGGTCCTGTAACCCAATGCATCCAGACCAACATCGCCTGCTGATAGCTCAAACTGCTGCTGCTGCTGCTGCTGCTGCTGCTGCTGCTGCTGCTGCTGCTGCTGCTGCTGCTGCTGCTGCTGGCTGCTGCTGCTGCTGCTGCTGCTGCTGCTGCTGCTGCTGCTGCACTGCAGATGGCAGAAGAGGAGGTCATTCGCGGCTTTGGCGCCTACTTTGATGCAGGCTGTAGAACAGCCGGCGACGGGGCTGGCATATGGGACGGCATCAACTGCTGCCGCACATGCATCTGGTCCAACACCTCTGTGGCCCAGTTCGCCTCGGATGACCTGCAGGCCTGCCCACCATGTGTGCGGCAGCACTACGAGGCAGCCTTCAGCCTGGCCAACGTCAGCCTGGCACAGGCTTTAGTGCCTGTGACTGCGTACCTGAACCCTGCCAAGTGCCCTTTCAGCCCCAGCGGCTGGCTCTACAACCCTGCCAACGACAGGTGCTACTACAAGTCATCTTACGACAGGGGCATCTCGGCTGGCATAACTGATGCCATCAACCGCTGCTTTGTGAGTAAACGTCTGGCTTAACCCTTCTATGGTTCCTTCGGCAAGGCTGCTAGTATGCCCAGGTGATGAGGTGATAGAGCACCTGCAACTACAAGCAAACTCAGGACTGACCTCAGGCCAGCAAGCTGCCGATCCACTGCCTGATTAACCGCACCTTGCCTGGCTATCATGTATGTTGCTTTTGTGGCCAAACTTAAGCGTAACAACCTGGTCTGGCTGTTGCGGTTGTGCAGACGCTCCACGCAGGCGCCAGCATCCTCAATATTGCCGATGCACAAGAGGAGGAGTTTGTGAGGCTTAATTTGCTGTACGCAGGCTTTTTTGGCGAGACCTACACGTGAGCATGCCAGTATTTTACCTTTGTGCCACGGTTGTGTAGAGCACCTGTCGGCTGCTGTGAATATTGCTTGGTCAGCAAAGTCTCCTCGTCTATGTCGTGGTGGTTGACCTTAAAGTGTGCTTGTTTCTGCTTGCATTTGTTTCGTGACCACTGCACATGACTGATGAACATGATGCACCTTGAACACCAGCGTAACCTTGCCGTCACAGGTTCAACGCCTTGCCAAGCTGTGTTGCCCGACCCTTGCAATATATGCTGCGCATGCCGCTACAAGCACACCAAGTTTTGGTTGAGGCAGGAATGCCATCTTCCATGTCACATTCTGTGTCAGGCGCTGTGCTGCACAGTGCAAAGCAGGTGAACATGCACTCCTCAATCTGCTCTCTCCTGCACGTCTCAATCTGCGCACTTCAACCTGCCCTACAGTGTAGGCAGTTGCTGGAACATGAGTGCTTCTACTCAAAGTGACTGCTGCTGCTGCTGCTGCTGCTGCTGCTGCTGCTGCTGCTGCTGCTGCTGCTGCTGCTGTTGTGCAGGGGCCTGAAGAAGCTCGGCAGAGCCGACCCTGCCTTTGACAACAACTGGTACTGGCTGCAGTTCCCCAACCAAACCAGTGCCGCCCTGGCTGCAGTCGGCACAAGGCTGCTGGTGAGCTAGCTATGCACCTCGAAACAATGGCAGGCTCTGCTGTCACATGTCATGCGGCACCATGTGCATGCAGCTCATGTATCTGCCCCTCAGCCACAGCACGCGGGCTGCAGCTGCCTCAGGCAGCCTGGGCCAGGCCTGAGTCTGTTGTCAGGCACCACTAGCGTGATGGTATACTGAGTACAGCATAGCCACCCTGCCGCACGCACGAATGGCACTGCTGCCAGTTCAAAGTTGATCAATGTTGGGACCTGCTGCCTGCTATAGCATGCCAGATCATCAGTGCCTGCTAGTTGACCAGAGTATGTACAGTGAAGATGCGTGCCATGTATTAAACCCTGGCTACTCACTTTGCCAGTTGCTGCAAGCCTTGGAACCGTGGATGCTCATCTCAACCATTATCACCACTTCCAGGTGATAAATAAAATTTGGTCTGATCCACGCTCTCTTGCTCTCTGTTGCTATGTACACGTAGTGTGTGCGTGTTTGAGACAGGTCATTGGCCCCGGATGAATAGTGATGGCTGTGTCACAGAGCAAGACTTGCAGTGTTGTACCGCAGCTTTTTGCCTGTCTGCCTGCCTGCCTGCCTGCCCTGCCTGCCTGCCTGCCTGCCTGCCTGCCTGCCTGCCTGCCTGCCTGCCTGCCTGCCTGCCTGCCTGCCTGCCTGCCTGCCTGCCTGCCTGCCTGCCTGCCTGCCTGCCTGCCTGCCTGCCTGCCTGCCTGCCTGCCTGCCTGCCTGCCTGCCTGCCTGCCTGCCTGCCTGCCTGCCTGCCTGCCTGCCTGCCTGCCTGCCTGCCTGCCTGCCTGCCTGCCTGCCTGCCTGCCTGCCTGCCTGCCTGCCTGCCTGCCTGCCTGCCTGCCTGCCTGCCTGCCTGCCTGCCTGCCTGCCTGCCTGCCTGCCTGCCTGCCTGCCTGCCTGCTCAGTTCACAGTCAACCAATCACCATAATCACCAGGCCTACTTGATTATCACATTAAGTTCAAACTGACAGGCCAACCAAGATCAGTAGCTGATGTACAAGCTCCACTGTACCAGGCAGTGCTGTACGCCCCTGTCTTGCAGGCAACTGACTACCACAACTTCAACGAGCCCGGCAGGGGCTTTGACTACTATGAGTTGGAGGTCGTTTGCATGGAGATCCTGCCCAACAAACCCAAGTACTACAACCCGTTCAGCTGCGCCGTCCTCAAGCAGTACATCTGCGAGCGGTCAGTGGCACAGCCAGGGGAGACATTTGGGCCTGGGCCTACGCCGCAGCTGCCATGTACTGGACCACCTGCCGCTCCCGCTGGTGCGCTGCGCACCGTGTCGCTGGTGAACGCTGGCGGCCCCGCTTTCTGTGGCTTTTCAGCAGACACCGCCGCGTTGCCAGGTGGGTCACAGGGTCAGTATGCCCAAGTGACTTTGTTGGAGCGTTACTTGCCTCTGCGCTCTGCGTGCACACCTTGCATTGCATCTCACAGCATAGGTATGCGGAGCGCGGTGTTGCATGCTAAAGTTAGTGTAAGCCACCAACAAAATGTGGCTGACACTGCAAGCACCATACATCACAACAGTGCAAGACAGGTCAACCAATTGAAAGCAGAAGTTTGATGTTGACCCTTGCATGCAGCTAAATTTTTCAAATTCCTAACCTCACTGCATAGACAGTGTGGTGTATCACATGCCAGTACTGGCAACTAGTTGTCATTACGGATTGCTTCCACAGTGGTCATCTGACTGCGCAGTCAGCTAGCCAGCCATCCTTCACTGTTCTACTCTCTGTCACCAACACTTAACCCCTTACCTACTCTTATGCTCTTTCGTGCGAGTACGAACCACCCATGCGTCTGGTTGAACTGCGTGCAGTCGCTGTGGGTGGAACAGCAGCCGTCCGTTTTGGAAACCCCACCTGCAACGGATGCCGAGGACTCCCGACTTACGCCTGCCTCGCTTGCTCAACCCGCACCGGAGACATTCGTTACACCGTGCCTGGCCTGACCCCCGGCAACCGCTACACTCTGCGGCTTACTTTCAGCGAGGACTATTGGACGGAGCCTGGACGTCGCCTAATCAATGTGGACGTTGATGGCACGCGCGTCATTTCCGCTCTCGACGCCTACGCCCTGGCTGGAGCGCGTTTCACCCCTGTCAACCGGAACATCAGCGTGACAGCGACACAAGCATCTATCACGATGCGTGTCTCAGCGGCTGTTGACCAAGGCGTTCTTGCAGCACTGGAAGTCTACGACATGGGACCTGCCGGCCCTTCGTCGCCAGGAGTCTCCTCCCCAACACCCACCAGCCCACCTGCTTCCTCTCCGCCACCTGCATCTGTCTCGCCGGTCCCCTCTTCTCCATCACCCACAAGTCCATCTCCCGTCCCAACATCACCGTCACCTGCAGTTGCCAGCAGCCCCAGTCCCAGCCCTGTGCCCTGCAGCACCCCTGCCCTGCCACCCGGTGCTCTGAGTGCTGTCGCTCGCATCAACTTTGGTGGCCCAGCCATCTGTGGCTTTGCTGCAGACACAGGAGCGACACCAGCCCCAGGCGCAGGTGAGATGGAGATTGTAGAACTTCTGCATATCAGCTGGACAGTCTGCGCAGCAGCGGTCCTGACGGTCATCACTGATGATGCATCAGCATGAATGGAGTACTGATGTCATGCATATGTTGATAGAACCCAGGTTGGAGGCATCGAGGCGCCCAAGGTCTCCTGATTGTCACACACCCAGTCCCTTGTGGGTAACTTCAAACTTTGAAGTGTGACGCCATGCTAGCTGGTTTGTTTGTTACTCACTCTTATGCTGAAGCAGCTGTGTGAGCTACCGCGTCTATCTTTGAATGTACTACCGTCGCATCCAAAGTCAGTCAAGTTGGCAATTGTCAATGCAGAACTGTTTGCAAGTAGTACTCAGGCTGACTGCTGCTCTGCCGCTTACCTCCTGTGCCTGCTGTAGTCACCGCCACTGGCTCCCCCGAAAACTGGTACACCCTCTCAGCCGCCTGCAGCACTTGCGCAGCGAATCCATCCACAGCATGCTTAGCATGCACTGTCCGATTTGGCAGCCCAGTGAGCATCACTGTGCCAGGCGTCATCCCAGGCAATGCATACACCCTTCGCTTCACATTCTCCGAGGTTTGGTGGGCGGAGGCCGGCCAGCGTGCGTTCAATGTCATCGTTGGCGGTTCAAGGGTTCTGACAGGCATTGATCCGTATGCACTGGCTGGTGCAAGGTTTGTCAGTGTCGTCATGGAGGCCAATGTCACGGCTTCAACGGGCTCGCTGGTTGTGAGCGTGGTGCCAACCGCTGACAACGGCATCATTGCTGCACTGGAGGTGAGCCAGTGAATGCGGCATGCACGAAGGAGACGAATCACTTTGGGTGCGTGGCATGCTCTGTAAAGTGGGGTGCCCCACTTTACACAGCTTACATGAATTGCAGGGTACCTCATGGCTTGTGCAGTCGGTGTGGCAGGAGGCATGCTCAGCCTTAGGTGCGCCCAGAACACCTCAGGATGAGGTGCTCTGGATGCACCAGTACTACTGCCGAGCAGGCACAGTCATGGCACGGGCAGCCCTCAGCAATGGAAACGTACAGTTATGCAACATACACCGTCTCAGCAAAATTTTGCCACTTGCAAGCCATGTCTGCATTGCAGAGACTCAGTCCGACTGAGTCGGTGCTTTGCATGTGTGGAGGAATAGCAAATCAATGCTGAACATTGGAGCTGTACAGCTTGAAGCATTCTGCTGATACAGGCTCGCTGTTCTGGCTCCATCTTGATGCCGCTACAACAGCAGGGCTGCTGTACTCAGTGCGGTTGCACTTGACTTGGGCGAAGCCTATGCTGAGCCAGCAGAACCGCAACCCAGCCTGAATGCATCCTGTGCATCCCTGTTGCTTGCACCGCGCTCATGATCAGTGCCACAACACGCCACCTACCACACTGCAGGTGTACAACTTGGGAGTCGCCCAAGTCGCACCATCCCCCAGCCCAGGAGGGTCATTGCCGTCCCCCGCCCCGGCCTTCCCAACCCCCGCCCCTGCATCCCCCAGCCCTGCGCCACCAGTGGCAACCAGCAACTGCACCCCTGCCAGCCCTCCTGCTGGCGCGGTGCGCACTGTGATGCGTGTCAATGCCGGCGGCGCTGCAATCTGCGGTTACACGGCTGACACTGCTGCCAACCCTGGTGCGCATGCGGGCTGCTGGCGTTTAGGCTGACAAGCAGGAACGTACACGTTGCATGGCCCACCAAACCTGCTTATATCAGCTTGCACATATCATGCCTTTGCGGTCTTCTGATATCAAAGTCCAGCTGTACATCAATGTTGCCGCATGGCAGAACTGCCCTGTATGCCCACTGTGCTGCAGCATCCAGCATGCCATGCAGGACTTGGCTGCTTGCTCGTGACAAGCACGTCGCTTGCTCACTGCTTGGTTTTGCTTTTTGACAAGAGCATTCTCTCTAGGTGTCAACAACAGCACTGAGTGCACTGAGTGTGTTGAGACGCAAATGTCCTGCTGCAGCCAACCCGCTGTGTTGCACTGCTGCTGCTGCTGCTGCTGCTGCTGCTGCTGCTGCTGCTGCTGCTGCTGCTGCTGCTGCTGCTGCTGCTGCTGCTGCTGCTGCTGCTGCTGCTGCTGCTGCTGCTGGCTGCTGCTGGCTGCTGCTCAACACCATGCTGCAGCTGCAACCGGGGGAACCCCAGAGAACTGGGTTGGCAGGCCAGGTGTCACAGCATGCCCTGCAACCTGCGGCTCTGCCCCAACCCTGGCATGCATCGCATGCACGGTGCGCTATGGAGCCTTCTCCTACAGCGTGCCCACAACCCCCGGCCATACGTACACCCTTCGTCTCACGTTCAGCGAGGTCTGGTGGGCAGTAGCCGGCGCACGGTTGTTTGACGTGCGTGTCAACGGTGCCAGTGTCTTGACCGGCATCGATCCCTACGCACTGGCTGGCGGCAGGCAGTTCACCGCTGCTGTGCGGGAAGTGCTCGTGGCTGCGCCTGTTGGTGCCATTATGACCGTGAGCTTCGTGGCCACCAGGGACAACGCCATCCTTGCCGGTTTTGAGGTGAGCACGACGACTGCAATGCTGCTGTCAACTTTACGGTCAGCCGTCAAAGCTCACCATGAGCTTTACCAATGCCGCCTTGGACCTTGCACAGAACAGCCACACTGCGGCACCAGGCTGCCTGCAGCCACTGTCGCTTGATGTCGATGTCAGGCCAGCCGCACAGCTGCAAACAATGTACCAAATACCAAATACCAAATACCAAAGTAGGGCCACAGGCCCACCCACTAAGGAGCCAAACAAGGCTCATGGGGTCCCACAACAGCCAAGGAGTACCAATCCAACCAGCTAATCCGAGGCCTCAACAAGTTCTGAGGATTCTGTCTCTGAGGCACTAGTGTCACTTGGGAGCACAGCAAGCGCCATAGCCGGATCATTTCTAACCAGGAGACAATAGTAGATGAAAGCAGCAACACTACTCTGCCTCTGCTACATAAAGTCAGCCAGACACCGTCCAAGAGGGCTCACAGCTGGGCTCTGCCACCCTCCAAATCCAACAAACAGCCGTTAGAAGCAATCGCAAAAAACCTGATATGCGTCACATTCAAACACAAAGTGAAACTCATCCTCAACTTGGCCAGCACCGCATCGAAAGCACAGTCGCTGTGGCCTGGGTAGCATAGAGTTATCAGCCCTCTCCCACCGACCAGTAGCCACACGCAAGTCATGCGCACCCAGACGAAAACGCATCAAATGTGGATCGTCGTTGTTGCATGATTTGCTAGCACCCTACTACGGTGACTGACAGCAATAACGTCAAGTGCTGCTGCCTTTCCACATGCAATACAATACAATACAATACAGTAGTACAGGACTGAACCTGCCTCAGGCACTAGCCCAGCGAGCCGTTGTTCCGCTCATGAGGGTTTCTTGTAATTGTACCCAGTTTCTTCTTCATTGTTTGGGCGATTGAAACCACCCGCACAAATCCGTCAATTCCAGTTGCTTTTTTAGCCCAGCCACGGGCGGTTGGACCGGGATTCGAACCCGAGTCTCCAGCATACCATGCTGGTGTTCTACCACTAAACTACCCAACCATGCTGTTCTGCAGGTTTTTGACCTGACGGTCTGATACAGCAGCATGAGCCAGACGCAGGGGCCAGCAGCTCACACTCAGTGCAGGCAGGACCAACAGCGTGAGGTGGTAGTGGGCTTGGAGCATGCAGTGGCGATTGGCCTGCTGCAGCTCCCGAAGCTGCAGTCTCTGGGCCAGGCGGTGGTGTTGTTGGCAGAGCTGGACCGAGTTTGTGCTCTCCCTGGGCTCTCGGCACAGCGCTCAGCCTATGAACGTGAGGTGTGGGGCCCTTGGTTGTGCAGTAGGCCGCAGTATGGTGACCGTCAGCTGGCCCGCCAGCATGTGCAGGCCCTGCTGACATTGGTGCCAGCTGCATGGGTTACCGCTGCGCGGGCGTGTTTCACCGCGGCTGTTGCTGCGGGTGCGCCCATTGCGCAGTTATCTTCTTTACTCCCAGATGACCTCTTGCTAGCGCGGGAGACGATGTGTGCGAGTTTGGGCTGGCGGCGACCAGGTGGCGGCGCTAATGATGTTGTGTTATTGAAGGACCTGACTGTCGCTACTGCCACGCAGCTGCAAAGCCTCCGTGCGTTAGAAGCAATTGCTCCCCGTCATGCAGCTTTTGTTGCTAGTGTTAGAGCCTTGGATGGGTTGCCGGCCGTGGCACAGCTGCCACCGGTGCGACTGGTTTTGTCACGGTGGTGGTGTGTGCGGGTGGCTAACGTGTACAAAGAGTCTGCATGGCGCCTGGCCCTGAATGCATTCCCTACTGCTCAGCGTATGCAGACTGCCACGGGATGCGCGGCGTGCTCTGCTGCTGTGCCGGGTGTGGAGCACCATTTCTGGACGTGTCCTGTTGCAGTTGCTGTGCGTGAAGAGGTTGAAGGTCAGCTAAGAGCATTCAACATGTTGCCGGCAGGTGAGAGCCTGCCGTGTCGTGCGGTGTGGCTGGCTTGCTCCCCTCATCACAATGTGCACCGACTGGTGTGGGATATGGTCTGCCTGGCATCTATACATGCGTTGGAAAAAGGCCGCAGAGCGGCCTGGGCTGTGGCAAGTGATCTTGTGGTGCCTGTGCTGGTGGAGCAGGTGGCGGTACGTGCGGCACTTGGTGCTTTTTGGGATGCGCTTGCTGATTTTGCCGCTACGGCCAGAGTGCCGCGGCGGTGCAAGAACCAGCTGTTGACCCGGCAGCCGTTTATCTCCTGGCACACTGTGTTGCGGGGTAATGGTCTGCGTGTGGTACGGCGGTGATAGCCACCATTCTGCATGTATTTATGCCCGTTCGCTTCCTGTCAAGCCTGAGACTGGTGGTCCTGCGCTGCAGGAGCTGTACGGTTTGTGGTGCGGCTGCTGCAATATGCAGTTGCATTGCCCCTGCAGCAGCTGCCAGGTACTCTGCTCCTTCCCCCCTTGTTTGCTGCCTCGGACCAGGGTATTGACCTTTACTGGCCAACTTTGTCCCGTTGAGTTCAGCCCGCCCGCTGTACTGCACAAGTATGGCCTGCTGTCACCGACACTGTTTTTTAGGTTAGTCATGCTGCTTGTCCGAATAGAATTCTACACTGCGTGTTGTGAGTCTGACGGTTCTGCCTGCAGAGCCACGTGTCATGTCTCGCACACAGAGGCTTTCTCGGGGTGGGCCTCTTTTGGGTGACAGTCTGTTTTTCCGCTGAACTTCTAGCAGCTCTCTTTGTTTCGGGTGTTCGTTGCGGCGTGGTCGCCTGTGCACACCATATAACCCCTCTTCTTCTTCTCTGCAGGCAGGGCCAGTGGCCCCACCAGGCGACCGAAGTCTGCTTTTGTTGCAGTAGTGCTCGCACAACAAGGCTAGGTAAACACTTGCGGCTGAGTCTACTTACAACATGTTTTTTTTTGTGTGTGGTGTTTTGGAGCATACCATGCCAACAGGCAAATAACGTCGACGACTCATGGCTATGCTTCAAGCAGTGTATAAGTGCTTCAACCATGGGCAGGCTTGTGGCTTGATGTTGGTGTTGATGCTGAAGTGATGGCCATGACATTTATGTGCTGCAGTTTGAGCCAATGGCTGGCCTGTGATGTGTGGCATGACATGAGGAGGTGTGGGGGGGGGGTCGCCGAGGGAGGGGCACCCAGCTGGTGCTGGGAGTCATCATGACTTGTGGTTGAATCAGCCAAGAACTCCCTCGGGCAGACGCCTACACTGCTGGCTGCACATTTGCTAGCAGCTGACAAACATACCTGCAGCTGCAGCACCACAGCTCAACAGACACAGACACTTGTGCAGCCATTTGCACTGAGCCCAAACCTAGCGCGTGATCAGCCCATCAATCAGGTCTGTGCATGACGGCAGCTGCCTCTGCAGAGAGCTAGCTGCACTGCTGCAGAAACTCACCATGGTTGTTCAGGTTTCCTAATATGGTTGTGGTTGTTCAGGTTTCCTAATATCAACGACTTTTGTTCAACCCGAGCACCGCGTTGGGCGGGAGAATCAAGGTGTTGTGGTTCAGGGCTGTACAGCACATGTGCTGCCGGAGGGCAGTGGTGCAGGGTTGGCCATGAATCATATGGCTGATCATTGTTGCCACAGTAACCTGGCAACTTATAATAACATAATTATGTTGCTGTGGGTGGCTTGCTTTGAAAAGTTTAAGCTGTGTCTGCTTCTAGGCACATTACAGTTTTTTGTTTGGTGTCTGTTACCTTGTAATGATAGTAGGACTAGGATGACCGTCCTCACTGAGTTCTCACAGTGGCACTCTCATGCTTACTTACGGTAGTGACTATGCCTGTCCTTCTTCTACTCACGCACGGAAAAAAAGCATTTGTGATGCGTAGGACTTGTAGCTTGTACCTTCTAATGGTCAGCTGACGGTCAGCTGATGGCAGGTGGCAGTGGTTCAACACTGCACATCTGTTACATGTGTACACTTACGTGTATCACAAGCTTGTGACTCATGGTGTGAGACACTTTGAAACTGGCAGACGGTACATGGCTGAGTAGGCCTCAATGTCAAAGCAACGGGAGGCCACCACAATTGATACACAAAGGGAAGACGTGTAGCCTGTATCACAGAGGGGTGTGGGGTTGTTTTGGCGCTCAAGCCTAAACGTTCAACGTTAACGCACAGGGGCGGTAGGGCTTCGAGGCCCCCCGGCTAGCTACACTGGCGGCTTTGGCGTACCACCTAAATCTACCAAGGTGTAGAGTTGCCGGTGATTTACCTTAAACGCGAAGGGGAAAGCGAAGGGAAAAGCGTGGGGGTTCCCCGTCCCGGGTATAGGTTTGTGGTGGGCCCCACGGGCAACCCAAACGCTGCATGACTGATTGTACCAATGTTTTTTGCAATCACAGCAAATTGCACAACGCTTGAACGTCTTACCTCACCTAGTCCTAGAACGCTGAATGTTGCGTACGTAAGTCAGCACAAGCCCTTCAGTCAAGCGCAACGGCGTCACAATACAAATAAGTTATCGGTTCATTCCCACATCTGCACAAAAACTCTGCAGGCGCATTCAGGTGGACTACTCAACAGCAGTAACGCTGGGGAAAAGCTAGCCTGGCTTCAATGCACATCCGATCAGCATCCAGCACCCTTCAGGTTTCCGTCCATGCTCAACTAATGCACAATCTGTCTTTTGCTGGCAACCTTTGCAGGTTCGGCGGATGGTTGCGTACACAGCCTACCACTGCTGCCATATCGGTCTGATCAGCCGGAACGTTGGCCTCTTCAGCAGGTAACACCTCACGAACCCAGCAACGTGATAGCTTAGACACCTTGTATGCGCTCACAAGCTGACCAATGTCACCTCAATGCATGACTCGGGTGCCCGGCTGTCGGGTCACTGAGAGGTGATATCTGCATGGGCTGCTTGCAGATCACCCCCGACTGCGACATGGAACGCAGCCCTCCAACCACCGCTGGCGAGGTTTCCGACCTTGCCAGCACCCTTGCAGCGATCCAGCAGCAGTTAGGTCGGCAGGAGACCTTGCTGGCCATGGCTCTGGCACAAAAGCACGGCATTGCTCTGGCGCCTGCGCCAGGAGGTGTAACCGGTACAGCATTGGCTGACAGGGTTGGGTTGCTAAGCGTGCAGGGCCCTAGTCAACAGCAAGTCCAGAGCAAGCTTGCATTCAACAGAACCAGCAGCCTCCAGGGTAGCTGGCTGGATGGCCTAGGAGACAACTTGATGCTGCCCGATGGGGCAGGCAGCTCGGCAGCCAGTGCAGGTGCCGGCAGCAGCTCCTGCAAAACACCTGAAACAACAGGGCTGGCAACAGAGGCAGCAGCAGCAGCAGCAGCAGCAGCAGCAGCAGCAGCAGCAGCAGCAGCAGCAGCAGCAGCAGGTGTAGTTGACCGAGCAGTGGCACAGCCCATCAGCACACTTGCGGCAGCAGCTGCAGCTGGCGAGGAGGCCCTGTTCTGCTGCAACATGGATTGCATGTTTGATGACGCTTTGCTGGACGGTTTGACGGCTGCAGTAGATCCAAGCTGGCTTGATGGCAGCCAGCTGCTCAACCCCATGGGTGTTGCTACAGACACCAGCATGCAGACGCTTATGGCGGGTTGCGGGGCAAGCAGCTTGCTGACCGGAGATAGCCACTGGCTGCAGGCCTGCCAGATGCAGCAGCAGCACCAGCACCAGCACCAGCACCAGCACCGCACATCATCACCAAGAGCGGTCTCACCGGATGGCCAACAGCAGCAATCTGCACCGGCCGCTGCTGGGCTGCAACCCTCGTTCCAAGCAGCACAGCTGCTGCAGCAGCGGCAAGTGGTGCCACAGCCGCTGCGACAGCTGAAGCCGCCGCCGCAGCAGCAGCAGGCTGTTCAGCGTGGTGGGCTGGCCCCTGAGTGGGACGACGCACCTGTGGCACCAGTCAAGCAGGTCTCATTCATGCAGCTGCTGCAGAGCGAAGGTGATGCTCAGTGCATGCCGCGCCAAGGTGACGGCCAACAGCAGCAGCAGCAGCAGCAGCAGCAGCCACCCAGTGGCCGCCCGCGCAGCGCTGCTGGCGCAGCGAAGGCTGGCAGCAAGAAGCGCCGCAGCAGCAGCCCGCCCATGGACCTCAGGCGCACACAGAGCTGCCCAGAGAAGACCAGCTTGCAGGAGGCGATGCAGCAAGCAAGGCAGCTCGCGAAGCAGCTGCCGACCTGGCTCCGGCAGCACGTGGCGCACACATACGAGCCTGTGAGAGGGCTGCTGGAGGAGGCTCTGCAGCGGTCAACCGCGAAATGCACAAACGCTGCACCAGCAGTAGCAATTGGCATGCCTGCTGGTGCAGCGCTGGGCTCAAGCCATGGCGCCAGTGTGCCACCCGGTGCTGGCTGCGGTGCTGCTGCTGCTGCTATTGCTGCCGCTCCTGGTGTGACTCTGCCTCTGATTGTGCCGGTTGTCAGCAGTGGTGTTGAGGTGGCTGCAGCTGGGCATGACAGGCCAGCTCTACTGGCTGCGCAGCTACTCAGGCAGCAGCAGCAGCAGCAGCAGCAGCAGCAGCAGCAGCAGCAGCAGCTTGCAGTGCCGCCTGCAACGCACCTGGTCACACCATCATCTGCTGCGCATGCAGGCGCTGCAAGGCAGCCACACCTGCCCACTGATGCTGCTGCATGGTGGCTGCAGCAGCAGCAGCAGCAGCAACAGCAGCAGCAGCAGGCACTCAGCACGCCAATCCAGCAGTCACCAAACGAAGCAATGATGCTGAACATGATCAAGCAGCTGCAGCAGCAAGTCCAGCAGCTGCAGTCCCAGGGTGCAGCAGCAGCGCCACCCGGCAAAGACGGGGAGGGTAACTAGCACTGCATTTGCTGCCACAGCGAATACAGTTGCCTGCACATCAACATCAAAGAGTTTGCACACTTTTAGAAAACTAATTGGTGTCTGTATCCAAGTGACACGTTCCAGATATGCATGGTTTAGGCGGTTTTGGGGTTACAGTAATGCTACCAGTCACCATTTGGGCTAGAGTTTGCGGCCAGCTCCCTTGGTGCAGCACAAGTTGATCGGCGCACCTGATTTTGCTGCACAGGGGTTGAGCGCACACGTCTTGTGCATAGGTGGTTGGGCTGGAACATGTGTTAGTATCAAAGCATCAGACTGGGAGACAGGTGGGCTAACTGCTAGGCTGGCTGGCAGGGCAGGTGGGCCGGCCGGATGGTGAGCTGGTGGACTGAGATTGGTGGGCTGGCTGGCAAGCATTTGGTATGGAAGGCTGGTATGGTGGTGTGTGGAAGGCTGATATGGTGTTGGGATTGAGGGTGCTCCCATTTACGGCCAGCTGGTGGCGGGCTGATTTTGCTCTTGTGTTCTGCCGCTTGGTGGGCTGGCGGGTGCTTTCATGTACCGCCAGCTGGCGGGCTGCTTGGTGCTGTCTTGCACTACCATGTTGCTGGTGCCGTGTTGTGCTGCTGGGCCTAGCCACCCAAAACTGTGTGTGGCGAGCTGGTTTGGTAAGCAAACATTGTATCAGCACGCATAACATCTCTCAACCAGGACGTGTGCGCATGCTGCTGGTGCCGCTGGTTGGCATGCCGCGCCCTGGGCCTTGCTGTGCGTGCAGGTGGCCGGCGATTAGTTGCGTACCGGTGATGGGCATAATGTTCAACAGGGTTCTGTGTTTGCTGGCACTGCACCACACAGGATGGTCGCCTTGTGTGCTGCAGGGTGCTGCTTGCATGACTTTATGCACTTTTGGTTCGAGGTGGCTGCATATTGTGCCATAAGATGCTTCGCAATGCGCGACTGCACCACTGGACCGGCAATGATGTGCTGAATCAGTGGCAAATGATATTTTATGCTCAATACCGGTTAGGACTTCAGCGGGCTGGCTGGCCTGCGGCCCGCCACTTGGACATGCGCCCAGGTTTGAGACAGACCACCCTGGCAGTGATTTTGCGCAGTGCCGGCGTCTAGGTTCAGGCCAACAGTCTTCTGCATTCAGATGGCGGATAGGCAAATGGCCCCATGAAGTGTGTCGTGCAATTTTTTCAGCTCACACTTGCTTTGCAGCCAGCCAAGGTTTGCGCTGCGCAGAGGCGTACTTGTGCACACGTGACCTGCCTTACATAATCCTCACAATATCTCCACAAGCAAGTGCGGGGCTGGACACGTGCCTGGGTCCAGGGAGGGGTGTTGTGCCCTACAGCGCTCGCTGGCTTGCCTCCGCTGACGTTGTGTGCCGCTGCATGCGGTGACCCTTGGCGACATGCCTGCCTGTGGACAGGCAGCCAGGCTGCATGTGTATGCACGCTTGCGGCAAAAATGAAGGTTCAATTGCCTGTTCAAATTCTTGTCTTATCAGTTGTGCAACCAGGCAGCATTTGTCCAGTTCCTCCAATTCATGGTCGGTTCAGTTTGCAGTGACCCTGGTTGGATGCCATTCGATTGATGTTGTACGCGCACACGCCTTGGTAGGAAGTTGTCAGGTTGAGTCAGAGCGTGCGCTCTTTGCATTGCTCCTTGTCGACGCGTGCACGTGTGGCTGCACAGTAGGCATCAGAGGCAGGCAGTTGATGACAGGTTCAATGTTGGAGTTTTGTGTGTTTCCCAAATAGCCTTTGCGCATCAAGCATTGAAGTGCGTGCTTGCTGTCCTCTCTGTATCAGGGCAGCAGTTTATGAGGCGCCAGCGTTCATGCTGATTGTCGGGACAGCAGTCTGCTAAGCCCAGGGCAGGCGCTGCCTTTGGCTGGTCAGGGCGAGTCACCCGTCCAGGCAACCACTGCTGTTGATATCATGTGGGATGCATACGTTGCAGTATGCACATTCTTGTCTTAACTACTGCCACACTTCAGTGGTGATCTAAAGTTCGGCAGCACGATAATCTTGTGGCCTTCTTCATGTTATCCCCATCCTTTTGTGCGCTGGTGTGCTTGCTTTCCCTTGCTGGCTGGTCTGCGGGGAAATTCGACCTGGCTATACCTCTCTAAAGTAGCGGTGCCAACATGAGGTGCTGCCGCCAATGATCTGCACCTCGGCTCAATCGTCATGGATGCCACAATGGCACTTGACATTGGGAGGGCGCATGCTGGCTATGTTTTGTTGATGTCAAGCTGTGGGTCAACAGGTCTGATGAACTTACTGCTGACTGCTTCCGGGTTTGACACAGTGTCAACACCGAGTGCCTTGCACACTTGGCAAACGATGCTGTTGAACGGCAAATGTTTGATGTGCTGCATGATACAGGGATCTTCAACTTGCTCTTCATCATAACGCTGGCTGGTGCTTCAATTTCATCATTCTGTGCCTCTATACTCTATACTATTGGTGTGGCTGGCACTGCCAGGGCTTTGAAACATTGCAATCTGCAGCCTAAGGCTGCAAGACATGACTTGCACGTGAGTCTAGTCACCATCTTGATTGCATTTAGCCACTGCGGGATGAGCACGGTGTCAACACGCGACAGCAACAAGATGAGTGCACAACACAGCACAAGTGTGCATTTAGTATGGTGATGGATGGTTTGTTCAGCTGGCATCAACAACATTTGATCTGGTGATGGGTGGTTTGTTCAGCTGGCATCAACAACATGAGTGGTGGGTGCAATGGTCGCTGTTTGCTGGACGCACACGCTGCTGCTGATGGCACATTGTTGTCGCGGGTAATCTTTGTTAGCCCCACAGCATTGTCTCGCTGTGGTACAAGCGTCGTAGGACGCCAGCAAACCTTGGACGTGCAGTCAGATTTGTTGACGCGGCTGTTCTTCAGCTGTCTAATGGGTATGCGGCTTGTTGCGAATGGCGCGGTTGTGGAACATCAAACCCCTTCACAGCATGTAAAGTTGGTGGCAGTCTTTGTTGGGTTGTATGGTTAGGCTGGGATGGTGCTGAACATGGTCACATGTTGATGGTTCCAGGGCAGGCGCATGTCCAGGGTGTGTGGCGGCAGAGGTGGCCAGGGCCCCCCTCCCTCAAGCATAACAGTGACAGAGGTATTGACTTTCTGTTCGTGATGTCTTCTTCTCTAAGGTTGCATGGGCATGACCTTCCTGTGTGCTTCTGCACTGAACGTATGGGCGCAGTTGCTTGCAAGTGAGTAGGTGGGTGATTGACATTTCCAGCGCTGCCAGGCATGGCAGCGACGCGCATGGGCGGAGCCTGCAGTGGATGCGCCGTCACATCTCGCTGCTGTACGGAATGATTTGAGGGGATACATGGTGTGTTCCCTGTTGTAAGGGTGAAAAGGAGTCTGTTACTATCCAGGTAGCCAGAAATCAACAAACTTGAAGTTGAAGAGGTTACACAAATTAGACAAGCAGCACAGGGATGATCATTTTCCAGCGTATTTTGGCCATAGAGGACAGTTCACTGTGCAGCAATGGTGGCCGCTGCACAGCCGGGGGTTGCAGCCTGCGCTGCACACCACCGTCGGCTGTTGTGGTGGTGGTGTTCAGATGTTTGGTGATTTGTTCCGGGGGCCCTGGCGTGAGTATGCTGGCTGGGCTTCACCTCTTTTTCCACATCTTTAGCACTTGGGTTGGAGCTGCTGCGCAAAACTATCGCTCTGTTGTTGGATGTGTGTTGGATGCTGCTTTGTTGTGCACACTGGCCACGTTGAAATCGGAATGCTGGTACGCCTGTATCAGGACTGCCAGTACCTGCTGTTTAGCTATCAGCATGCCTGTTGGTTTAGTACGACACAGAAAGTTTGCGCTGCTGTTGTGCTTGGTGGTTGCTGCTGTGCGCCTGCAATGCTGGCTTATTCTTTGCTGGCCCGCGCTGCAGATAATGCAGATTGAGATGCCCTCTGGCTGTGGGTGTGGCTGCGATGCATCATATCCGTGCACTTGGGTGCATGCACCTCGTACGTTGATGGAGGGGGGTTTGGCGTGTACTTTGCGGAGTGCGAGTGTATGTGGCAGTTTGCACAACTGCCGCACCGTGTGCATGCTGTGGTGCAGCCGCCATATCAGGTGAAGCAGCAGGCACAGCACTTGCCTGAAAATTGGGAGTAGCTGCCAGTCACCAGTGTTGTTAAACATGCAGTGAGACCGCCGCTGCTGGACTCTGGGAAGGCTGGTGCTACTTTGCCAACCAGTGGTGGCGACTTCACCTTGCACCGCTCATGACTGGGCAGCAAGGCGGTCGTTACCATCATACAGGTGCAGCAAGGCGCAGCAGCACAGTGGCTGTGTTTGTGTAGCAGCTGTGTGGCTGCGCAGGGTCGGCCAGCAAGGCTGGCAGCTGCCAACTAGCTAGTAGTACTGTGCTGACTGGCACTGCACGTGTTTGATGTGCAGCTGTTGGCAGCAAATGTACCAGCAATGCCGCTATGCAGGTAATAGCAGGGTGGCTTGGCAGTAGGGCTCCAGCTGAGTTGTGATTGGCAGCAGGAGTTGTGCTGCTAGTTTGTTCGCCTGCATGCGGCAAGCCCCTTTGCACTTAGCAGAAATGATGGTTTGCTATCTTGCATGGCTGAAGCAGTGGAGGCTTGTTTGTGGTTGGCAGCATTGATGCTGATGCTATACGTGCACAACACCACACCTGAGGACCAGAGGGCAGGTTTTGGGCTGAAACTCACCAGGTTCCAGCCAGAAGCCTGCACTCTCTGATCAGATCCCGTCGATAATGGGCACCACTGTTGCGCCTTGTGGGGTGCTGGCTGTTATCTTGAGTGCCGCCGTCTCTTGAGGTGTCTGCTTAATATAAGACTATGCTGCTAGTTTACATACTGTATGGTCTTGACCATGCGTGTGGTGGCGTTGAAGCTTTCAAATTGTGTTCAGCGCCCTTGTGGCTCATAGCTGTGCGGCTTGCCTGCTACAACTTGTGATTGCTGCAACAAGAATGCACATCACCGTCGGCTGTTGTTGCCGTTTGCAAAACCTTATCTTTAATGCTGCATGCCGGCTGTCATGTTAGCAGTTCCCAGTCCCTTGGTGCTGGTGATGCAGTTATAATTTGCAGTATGATATACGATGCCAGCCCCTTACAGGGCTGACGTTGAGCAGGAGAATGCTGTTGTGCCAGCTGTGCACTGGCGATGAAGGTGCGAGCTGGACAGGCGTCGCCAGACATCTGTTGTGGCGATGAACTGACATGTATACTATATCAAGGATTAATTTGTGGCTGTGCAAGCGCTTTGCTTGTACCGCACCGGATGCATCTGATCGTTTAGTTGGTGTCCCCCGCGGACGCATCCACGCACGTGGCTGGAAGTGTAACAGGCGACCCAAAATGGCTTGCCAATCTAGGGGATTTTGCCCTACTTAAGGAGTTGCAGACGCCTATATATATAGTAACGGCTACGCATAGAGGCACAAGCCTCCCGTTACAGGCCTCCCCGGCCAAGTATTGACCTCCAGGCAATGCGCCTCTAGTCGGGTTCGAACCTGTGACCTCTCGCACCTGGAGTGACCCAGGATTCCGAATGGAACGCTCTAACCAGTGAGCTACGAGAGCCTATCTCAGCTACCAGCTATAACAGGCGACCCAAAATGGCTTGCCAATCTAGGGGATTTTGCCCTACTTAAGGAGTTGCAGACGCCTATATATATAGTAACGGCTACGCATAGAGGCACAAGCCTCCCGTTACAGGCCTCCCCGGCCAAGTATTGACCTCCAGGCAATGCGCCTCTAGTCGGGTTCGAACCTGTGACCTCTCGCACCTCTAACCAGTGAGCTACGAGAGCCTATCTCAGCTACCAGCTATAACAGGCGACCCAAAACGGCTTGCCAATCTAGGGGATTTTGCCCTACTTAAGGAGTTGCAGACGCCTATATATATAGTAACGGCTACGCATAGAGGCACAAGCCTCCCGTTACAGGCCTCCCCGGCCAAGTATTGACCTCCAGGCAATGCGCCTCTAGTCGGGTTCGAACCTGTGACCTCTCGCACCTGGAGTGACCCAGGATTCCGAATGGAACGCTCTAACCAGTGAGCTACGAGAGCCTATCTCAGCTACCAGCTATAACAGGCGACCCAAAATGGCTTGCCAATCTAGGGGATTTTGCCCTACTTAAGGAGTTGCAGACGCCTATATATATAGTAACGGCTACGCATAGAGGCACAAGCCTCCCGTTACAGGCCTCCCCGGCCAAGTATTGACCTCCAGGCAATGCGCCTCTAGTCGGGTTCGAACCTGTGACCTCTCGCACCTGGAGTGACCCAGGATTCCGAATGGAACGCTCTAACCAGTGAGCTACGAGAGCCTATCTCAGCTACCAGCTGTAACAGGCGACCCAAAATGGCTTGCCAATCTAGGGGATTTTGCCCTACTTAAGGAGTTGCAGACGCCTATATATATAGTAACGGCTACGCATAGAGGCACAAGCCTCCCGTTACAGGAAGCAAGCGAAGCTGGCGACACTGTGTAGCAAACTGGATGCTGACTTGCTTAGTCTGAGCCGTGTTGTATTTAGCCGCATGCGGTGCATGTTTTAGCCCGAGTTGTGATGCATGACCTTGGAGGGAGCGATAAGTTTGATGAGCACTATACCTGGCCCAGGGCTTGCTGTGTGGGCAATTCGACCACAAGCTGAGTGTGGCTAACAAGCCTCTAGACTCCCAGCCACAAGTTGTTGGTGGCTAGATTTGCTGAGCAGTTTCATTTACAAGAGTGTGGGGTCGTGGTTGTTTTCCGCCAACGCTGAGTTAGTGCGCGTGTTCCAGTGCTCTTACTGAGCCCATCACCCCCTGTGCAGTGCAGTGTGGCAGTGCTGCTGTAGCCAGGCTTTCTGTACACCTGTACAGTAACTGGAGCAGCAAGTGACCCACATGGCATGTGTTGGCTGGCTCGCACCAGAAAGCGACTCGTGTAACTGGTCCGCAGTGCTTCGCGACCTCCCGGTCCGCTTCAATCGGTCATATGGCGCGGCAAGACAATCAGACATGGCCTTGCACTGCGTGCACCACGGCTGTTGAGGTTCTGATACGCCGATGTGAGGGCCTCTGCGACAAGGCATTGGTCCGTGAACTTCACATATCATGTTATATCATGGTGTATTTTATAGTTGATGGTGCGTCATTGCAGACTGTATGTCGGTCATTGCACAACTTCTGCAATTGTGGTGCTACGTTTGACAACCCTGCCTCAGAGCGGCTAGCTAGCCGCGAGAGGCTCCACAAACCCTGACGTCACAACACTGCACTGCTGAGACCAACAGATGCGAAAGCAAGTGATTTGATCCTGCACTCAGTTTTCATATAAATGGTCCACACTAACACAAACCAAGGATACAAGTCTGTGCAATGCAGCAACAACTCAGCAAGCACCAGCTAGGAGCGCAATGCACATGTTCACTGCAATCCAAGCGTGCTGCTGCGCAGCATCCAAAACGGCATGCTGCTGCTGTTGCTGCCGCTGCTGCTGCTGCTGCGCAGCATCCAAAAACGGGACACAACCAACGCCAGTGCTAGTATATCAGACACATGTACATGAACATGCACGGGTGATCACATGTCGCCGTCAGTACGTGCAATTGCATAACATGCAGAGTCTACGGGCTCATGCTGAACCCAAGCCGTGGCTAATCAAGGAATTTTTAGCTGGCCTTGGTCGTTGTTGCCCCAGCAGGCAATAACACGCTCTTCCATGGTGATGCCGCAGGTGAAGTAACCACCAACAGCAAGAGCATACCAACTATCCACATGCGGCGGCACTCCGTCTACCGACCCATTCGTGTCCTGGCCCCAGCACAACAGCTTCCCAGCTGTGGTAATGCCACAAGCGTGCAGGTTAAAAACATCAGCCATGCTCCAGGCCTTGCCGGCAGGGATAGAGGATTGTCCTACCTCCATCCCCAGCCCACCCCAGACCATTAACGAGCCATCCTTGAACAGAGCCATAGTGTGATAAGCACCACCAATCAACTGCTTTGGTACTGATGGCAATGCCGTAAGCACCGTCTGGGCGTAAAATGCAACTCCCCAGCATGGTACGCTGCCATTCACATGTATCGCACAAACATGACCGCCACCACTGACAACTTGCGTATACTGTCCAACTGAGTCGTATCCCTGAATGGTGAGCTGGTAGGAGACACTGGCATAGCAACGAATGGTGCTGGTCTCAAGCACTAGACCACATGTGTGATACCCCCCAGCAGATATGCTGGCAAACTTCAGGGATGGCGGAGGGCCAACTTGCAAAGCATCCCTGCCCCAGCATCTGCAGACAGCAGCAGCAGCAACAGCAGCGGGTGAACCCTCTGCGTACTTTACTCGATGACTCCATTCTCCAGCAAAGCAACCACATCAGGTGAGTCGCGCGAGCAGGTGGGTCCACGTTACGGCACAGCTGCGCCACAGGCCTGCTCAACAGCAGTATGCTTGTTCAACTATCAAGCAGACATGCTGTCCCACTGGATTCCAGTATGGCTTCCCATGAGCTACATGCGGCACTGTAAGCCCCCTCCTGAACATGCGAAGCTCCCTGTTTAAGCTCAGCTGTGAGGATGTGATCTGCTAGCGTTTGGTACGTTGACACTGCCCTGTAAGTACCACTGGTCTGCCAGACAGTGTGCATTGTGCATGACACAATGTGCGCCTTCCCCGGGAGCTGTCTTGGCCTTCTTGTGGCACAGATGTGTCAGCGTAAATGTATTAAAGAATCGTCTTGAGCCCCAGATCTGCACATACAAAACAATCTATAATTGCCCGTCATCCACAGGCAATTGCAGCCTGCATGGTGCTTCCCAAGTTTATGTAAACCTAGAAACATGTATCTGCATGCAAGCACTGGGCAGTTGTGACACTGTCCGTTGGGTCCACTGCCATGTTACCAGTGACCATATAATAGCATGTCAGCAGCATAGTTAGGAACAGCTGAAAGAAGTTCTGTGCTAGTAACATTCCAGGAGCACATCATCATGCTGCTGTGGTAGCACCAGCCGCTGGCATGCAGTGGTTTGCGCAATACAGCTCGGCTGTGGGCGGGCAGCGGCTGACGCATGACAGGCTCAGGCGCACCTCACTGTGTCGTTCTTGAGGATGCCGCAAGCGTGAAATCCTCCCACGGTCACGGCCTTCCAGGCCAGCTGGGTGATGGGCAAGCTGCCGGGCAGCGTGTCAGGCGTGCCGCCCCAGCATGCGATGGAGTCGTTCAGCGCCATGATGCCGCATGATGTTGCCCCACCACTCGCCACGTCCTTCCACACTGCAGCAGCACATGCAGGAGGGGCAGAAGTAGCACTGAGGCTGCATCATGCTGAAGATGCACTGACCTTGCCTAAAAAAAAATTCAGCAAGCTCTTGCAGGCTTGTCAGCAACATATCTACCCACCGCCAACGCCACTGCCTCATTATGGGTGAGAAACAATGGTCATCAAGTGTCAACACAATGACAACCTGCTGCTCTTTATTCAGGCGCTGATAATCGACATCATTGCATGGCAATATTACATTGGACTGAGGGTTCTGCGTGTGCAAGCACGCTGCTGCCACCCACCTGTGCGGCAGTCTGCCGCATTGTCATGGTGGCTGGGGATGGACTTGTTGAAGGTGGCAGTGCCAGGAGGGCACGGCACACAGCGCGCATCGCCAGGCTCAGCCTTGTACGTGTTGGCAGGGCATGTGCTGCAGCTGGCACCGACCTTGTACTGGCCAGCCATGCAGGTGCAGGAGGTGCTGCTGTTGTGGTCAGCTGGAGTGCTGCCTAGTGTAATTGTGCCGTCAGGGCAGCGGCGGCAGGGCTGCAGGCTAGGGGAGGTCTGGAAGGTGCTGTCAGGGCAGACAACGCAAGCAGGGGATGATGACGGGGATCCAGCTGGATCGTTGACCACCTGTGTACCGGCTGGGCACAAGCAGTCGAGGGCGCTGTCATGTTGGCTCCTGCTGCTGCCTGCCGTGACAAAGCCTGAAGGGCAGGACGTGCACGTTGTGCTGCCTGCGGTGTCGCTGTATGTGTCGATGGGACACACCTGACAAGCCCCTTCAGCAGTCATGAATAAGCCGCGCTGGCAACTGCAGTCGCCCAGCTCATCGTGCTGACTGGGCTGCAGCCCTGTCGTGAAGCTGTTGGCAGGGCAGGCCAAGCACGGTTCGTTGCCTGCTGCGGGCTTGTACATGTGCGTGCCGCATGCTCTGCAGGTGCCGTTGACCTGCTCTCGGCCGGGTGAACACACGCAGTCGGCAAGTGAGTCATGATCAGCGCTGGAGGTGCCGTGTGTGACCCTGCCTGCAGCACAGGGCCGGCATTGTGTGGCGCTGGTGGCGTTCTTGTATGTGTCAGCAGGGCACACATCACAAACGTTGCCAAAGGCTCCTGATGCTTGTTCGCCCGATGGGCACACTGCAGGGCACATAAAAATGCACATAATAGTTCACAGCAGCAGGTGCCAACAAGCACCCTTGCTTGTGCAGTTCTGTCAGCAACTTCAACTGCGTGCAATTTTAGCGTTGATTGCTGATAGGCACGCTTGTTTCTGGTGATTGGCAGGTCAGCAGTGGAAAGGTTTCGAGTGCCACGGTGCCGCTACGTTGTGTGAACCCCAAGAGCGCAGTACTGGCTTGCTGGACTAATGCCAGAGGCAGGCATATGCCTGAAGGTTGTTTGTCTTGAATCCTTCAGCCACCAAACCGCAGATGCGTAGCAGGCCACATGGACCTCGCAGGCGTAGCAGCTGTCGTTGCGTCGGAAATAGGCAAGGAAACCCTGTCACTGAACATCAGAGACAAAACATACATATCATTCCAGCCTTGGGTACAGGTACCCTGCCTGGCTGCTCAGCCGCGCAAGCTGCTGCTGTGTAAGTGCCGGCTCACCTAATGCAGCGACGTCCCCAAAGTTTGCCAGCGCAGTGCTGTCAGCTGGAACGGTTGCCACAGACGCAGGGGCGCGGATGGTCAGGCGCAACCCGTTCAAAGGGGCAGTTGGGTCCAGCAGCAGGCGCGTCACGCGGCAGTTGAAGAGGCAGGAGGCTGGCTCCACCCGAATGATGCAGCCAAAGTTGATGTTTGTGTTGCACGTCCACTGTTCAACTTCCAACGCAGTGAGATCCTCTCTGCGTACCACCTCTTTTGTGGGCAGCACCTTCAGGTTGTCAGCTATGATGTCTTTGAGCTTGGCATTCAACGCGTCTGCCAGATGTGACAGATTGGGGGTGCGTCTGGTGTTGAACACATGCTTGAAAACGCCTGGGTTGCCTGTGGGGATCAGCCTCAGCCTGCTGCTCCTCTGCTTTGCAAGAGCAGCAGGATTTGTGCTGGATGCTGAGCAGATGAGGCCAAATGTGTCGGTGCCAGAGCCAACTCCTGCAAGCCCCATTTTTATTCTGAACCGGCCGTTATCGCCCCAAGAAGGGCCCCCTGCATGCCCAACGCAACAGTGTACTAGAAATTAGTGACCTTCCAACTACTGTACAACACACATACATTTGTTTGGTCGACTCGAAACACCCCATGCAAGTATCACAGCCCGCAGTATTGACCTAGCGGGTGGACCTGACGAATGGAACAACCGTCACTTGCAACCAGTTCAGAACCCACACAGCTGTGCCTGCGGATGTATCTGCATATGCGCGTTCTAGCACAAGGTCGCCGTGTATGAGCCATCCATCACGTTATCATCAGCGTGTCAGTAAGACAAGCGTTGTCACCTGGTGCTGCCATGGAGGAATCTGTGCACAGCTGTGCATGCCTGCAAAACCTCATTGTGCTCACTTCAAATATCTTGCACAGATGGGGTTTCCCACCTCTAACAAAAGTAGCATGACATGCAGGCATTGGTTGCTGCATATCTGCAATGACTCACAAGAGTTGAGTGCGGTCCACTCCATTCTTATGTTGTCATATCCAACCAACATGATGGCATGGCCCAGTGGAACCTCAGAATTGGGCGCCGTACCAAGAACCTTGTCATCAAACGTGCCTGAAGGCGTTGCGTTGAAGAACTTGGTAAACACAGACTGGTAAAGGTTGACGCGGGTGATTAAGCCACCATAAGTCCTTGAATCAGTCAGACAACAGGCACCAAAAGACGGCAGGGTGGTCAGCAAGGCGTTTGCAGTGTTGTGCAGTTAGCTGCCCAACCACTTGCAGGCCATCCGCCTGCATCCAATAGCAAACTGGACGCAGTAGTACTTGGTACGTTGCTTTGCATGTGTTGTTGCTGTGTCATGCTACTCCCAGCCGCTGACCTGCAAAGGCAGCTACCACACTCATTGTTGCCAGAATCATGGCAGAGCCCTACAGTGTGCCATGTTGCTGCCGCATTGCAGCTTGCCCCTCTGCACGGCGCAGTGCGCCATGGGGCCTAGGCAGCAAACATGGCTTGGGGCCTAGACAGCAAACATACAAAATTTTAGCCCGCTGTAGATCTTGCCACCACCTTGTGCTTGCTTCATCCAGTTGCTGCAAACATGTTGTGCAGTTTTTGACAGCTGTGGAAGTAGGCATGTGTCTGTGCAGCTTCTGACAGCTGTGGAAGTAGGCGTGTGTCTGTGCGCTTAGGGCAAATGCTTGATTTTGTCCTGTCTGTAAGTCATGGCTTGCGTGGCCACAGCCCATTGGCTGTCAAGCTGGTTCAGGTCAGTGTCCTTGCACAAGTCCATCCAGCGTGGCGCATGCCATCAGCTTAAGTTCCACCTCTGTATGCCTTATGTCGCTAGACCAGCAGCAGATGTTGTGCCACTGGCATGGCACTTGGCATTGCTCAACTCACTGACGCAATGGTTGCGTCAGTTGCACATCAAGCTAGGGTTCCATCATTGGGTAGCCCATTTTGCAGCCATGACGTGGTGCTACACTAAACTCGTAATGTCACACCACCACATCACAGTCACAGTCACACCAGACATAAATGCATCAGCCATGGCGCCTTCTAAATGAGTGGCCCTGCTCACCTTATGTGCTGCTGCATAGCAGCAAAGCTTGGGAGCTGCACATACCGGCAATTGGGAGCGATTATGGTACGGCTTATGTTGCAGCTGTCCAATGCTCGTGTGCAGATTGTTGTCAGCTGCTCTTGCTGCCGCACCTCCGCTGGCACAGCGGAGCAGGGCGCCAGCAGGCGCGGCCTGCTCGCCACCTGCACGCAGGAAGCGCAAATGAAGCAAGGAGCATGGAGCACACTTTAGTTGATGAGATCAGCACCGTCAGCATGACATTGCTTGCAGACCATCAGGTGCGGCCAGCAAGTGCTGCGAGTCCTGCAAGTATGCCTGGCAGGTGCTGCATGTCCTGCACACATGCCCCGCAAGTCATGCAAGCATGTCGTGCAAGCCGAAACGGCTTCGATCGGGTGCAATGGGCCTGCTGTGCTGCAAGCTGCAGGCGTGCAGCATGAGACGGGAGCACCATACACAATGCTTGCAAGGAGTGTGGCCTAGTACAAAGATATGTCCTGCAAGCATGTCTTGCAAGCATGTCCTAAAAGCATATGCATGCTGCACACGGACATTATGCTGCAACATGCATTGCTGCTTGAATGTATTTGTGGAAGCTACACGTGATGTGTTCACACTCAACACCCGCACAAACTCAGGAAGGGGGCGTGTGTGGCGATCAGGAGACCTTATGCGCCTCCATGCACCCTACCACCCCAACCTGACTCAGGGTCAAGGAGGGCAGTGCTGCATGACAACCACAATTTGTGCAGACATGTACACTCGGCTGTTGTATGCGGTGCCCTACCCTGCTAGTTGCATCCAGGTTGTTCCAGCCAATCTTGCAGGTGCGCGCAACATCCTGTGACCCACAGTAGTAGAGTGAGTTTGCGTCATAGTCGAACTTTGGTTGTGCTGCATCTTGTAGAAACCTTGTTGCCATAGATGCTTGCACGCATGCAGCCGCAGCCTGCAAGCAACATAGTGAGTGGGTGCATGAGGCTATAGTGGGGCAAATACCCTTGGGTGATTCTGTAAGTCGCATGAGCAAGCAAGCTGCTGCAGCTGCCTGTGTTGCGTGGCCTGCTGCTTAATTTGTATGGACGATGACTCAGCAGCAATGCTGTTGGCGATGCTGCAGTGCAGCCAATGCCTTGCATATGCCATACTTGACGAGGCATGGAACATGCACCAGGTAGAGTATGATTAATTCACCATCACACTGCTTCCAGGCACGGTGAATAACCGCTGCAACGGGTGTAGCTGCCAGCTGGTGCTGCCAAAGCCAGCAGGCCCATAGCTGCTAAAAATTGTTCACCGGTATCATTCATGCCACGCTGCATTTCTGCTTGAATTTTACGGGGGCTACATGATGATTGTGTACAAAGCTGGTGCCTCCACACATAACAATTGGTGGCTGGTACGGTACATGGTTACACAACTGCACCACTACTCACTTGCCCAACACACGTGTGGCAAAAGCCCTGCAGGCAGCACAACATAATCACCACCATCAGCCACAACACCAGCAGCAGCAGGGTCAGCAATTAGGTTCTATGGCAGGACAGCAGGGCGTTGGGTTTGTTGTTGCTTCTGCAACGTGTTGCGTCAGAAGTATGTGACTGATCACGAACTGTACAGTGCGCCGGGACTGTGTGACTGATCATGACAATACATATGCTGACGTGTAAGCTTGGTGCTCTCACATCAAGGTTGAAATTTCTGATGTGTTGCACAATCAATGAACAATACGGCGTACACTGCACCCAGCCAGGTGCCTGCCACGTAACTGCAGACAGCCTTAAGCTCGTAAGCAAGTACCGTCACCACCATTGCTGTAAAGCCACCCAGCCTACCGCAGTGTTACCTGATCTCGAACAGTAGGAAAGAAGCTGGCTCTAACTGGGTTGAGCCGCCTGTTATCTGTTGAGTACACCGGAGGGGAGAATGCAGCATGCAGCTGCAGTTCTAACTGGTTCCATGTGCTCCCAATGGCACAGTCTTTGGCATCTTGCGCTGAGGGTTCTTGTGCTGCAGGTAAGACCGATTGGCCAAGGACGTGTTGAGACACGGAAAGCTTGTTTGCTGCGTTCAGCAGCTGCTGAAAGTCCTTCCGCTTGTAGCCATCGCATTTCTCTGCGTCTGCCGGGCTGACTCCTAGACGCCCTGGAGGATCAAGCCCCTGGCCAAGCACTGAGACTACTGACGCAAATACCAATATCAAAAGCAACATGGCGTATCGGTGCATCAGCGCTGTCTCTGTAGTAGCTCAACCTGCCACTATGATGCGCACCAAGCCAATGCTGCACGTCTGCTTGGCGTTTCGGCCAATAACAAGTCGATAAGAAAGCTAAGCAAATAGAGTTGTGACAAGCTTGGCTTTCTTGTTGGAGACCCGATCTGGGGAGATGTTGCCGGTGCAGGAGGCGGGCTATTAGTAACCATGACTAAGCACGTGCCGCGGTGCCATCGGCGGTCCCTTCACAGACCGCGTTACCTCTATCCAATGGTAAGTTCATGCTCACGAAGTCAAGTTTGTTTTATATTAGTCAATTATCAAGTTGCCATCAGCCATCAGCTGTCATACCCATAAACGGCCTGGGGACTTGAGGATCGCTACACTATGGGAAAGCCAAATCCAGAGGCTGTCCAGTAGTTGTCCAGAAGGGGCCTGCTGCGCATCCGCAGCAACTTGCTCTGGATGGCTGCAGTGCAGTGAGGCTGAGTACGTTCAAACCATGCAGATTGTGCCGTGGAGCTTGGTAATGTCCGAACTGTACATGTCTGTGGCTTTTTTTAGCCTGTTCAGGCCTCCACTTCACTGTGTGCGGACCAGTGTGCTAGGCACAGCACTACAGCTGTTACAGCGGCCAACATATGAGCAGCGGCAATCAAACTGTTCCAGAATTAGTTAAACTTGAGCCAAATATGCGTTGAATGCTTTTGAAAGGGTCCAACTGCCGCTGCAGGCCCTGCAACAGGCTAACCCTGAACCCCTCAGGTCTGGTGACAATTGCCCGACGCATAGGGCCAATGCCGCTCCCGGTGTTTGATTGAGAGACGATCTGGTCACTAAACTTGCGATTTAGGTTGTGAAAACACTACGCAGGCCCTTCTGATATATGTCCTCTTCAGCTGTCCTTGCTGCTCCTGGCCGTGACATCTGGCAGCTCACTGCTTGAAATGTGGATTTAGTATGAAACGAAAAGCTGGTTCTGGCAGCCTCTATGATGAAGCAGAAACTTTTCAAGATGCCAGCGGACAGGTGTACACCAGGCGTTGCCCCCGCTGCCTTGACTTAGATCCTCGTTCTAGAACACAGTTTGAAAAGCATCATGGCCTTTGGTAAATGCCCACTGCGGCGTCGTGCAGACGCCGTTGAGGTACCTGTGGATGCTGCAGCTGCAGGTGAGGCAGGCAGGCAGGCAGTATACGTAGTAGTGAGGACTGTTACACATCCGCTTCGAAGCCGGTGTTGCAGCCTATCTACCCACAGCAGATACGCATCACAAGTACCTCTGCAGGCAGGAGATTGGTGCCAGCCTGCAGGGCGTGCATGCCTCAGCTGGGCGTGCATGCCTCCCCATTGGGCCTGGCCAGTGACCTGCTTGCTAGCAGGCAACCGCCGGTGCCTGATTGTAGTTCTTCATTCACAAGCATGTGTTCATCTCGCTGACACTGTCGGTACACCTCTGCAGGTGACATGCAGCTGGATGATGTGCCTGAGCCTTCCACAGTATTGCCTCCAGCTGATGATCATCAGCTGGAGGCAATACTGTGGAAGGCTCAGGCACATCATCCAGCTGCATGTCACCTGCAGAGGTGTACCGACATGAGCTGGCAGCAGCAGCGATGGCGGCAGCGGCAGATGAGGTCTGGTTCGATGCTGCCGAGGATTGGGCAGCAGACAATCCTGAGCAGCAGAATGCTGATGTCACAGCTGAGGCGATGGCCATATACCAGGACCTCATTCAAGCAGAGTACACAGCACCTGAGCTCAGGAAGATCTTTGGGGTGAGTGAGGATAACAAGGTTGGCAGATTATGCTGTACGATGGTACTGCTGCAGCTGCACACTAGTTCATGCAGTAAGTTTTGCACACGTACACCGCCCAGGCTGCCTGCTTTGTTGACATTTATTGTGGTTTAGATTGCAGCACAAGGGTCCATGCATGTGTGTGCCTGACAGCAATGGCAATTGACATCCCAGTACGGTAGGCACTACGGCATCACCACACTGTCCGATTTTCCAAGGTTTTCACCTCCAGCTTGCTGCTTGTGTGTACCGTCTTATTGCTGGCCTGGCGTGCAGGAAGAGCTGTACGCTGCTCTTGTGGCTGCTATGCCTGGAGCTGAGGCAGGAGTGGCTGCAGCTGCAGCTATGGCTTTTGACAGTCCTGCACATCAACAACAGCAGCAGCAGGATGCTCAGCTGCAAGACCTCTTGCAGCAGCAGCAGCAGCAACTGCAGGAGCTGCTGGATCAGGAGCAGGAACGACTTGAAGAACAGCATGAGCAGCAGCAGTGTGCAGCAGCAGACGCAGATGGATGGGACACCAGCTCCATAAGCAGTGGCGACTCTGGTGTAGAAGTGAGCCTTGAGGACGAAGGCACTGCTGTAGACATGCAGGATCAAGGGCTCCCAGTCGATATGGGCAGCTCAGCTGGTGGCAGCACAACCAAGGCAGGCAGCCAAGCAGAGTGGTACAGGGGTCATTTGAAGGACCCTTTGTGGGCTTGCCAGGGGGAGAACAGCAAGCTGCAGATTCACCAGGCTGTGTTCATGCTCATGTCCTGGAAGTCCGACTTCTGCGTGCGGGATGGCGCCTTTGAAGCGCTGCTGGGCATGATGTCAAAGCTTTTCCTGCCAGAGGTACGGTGCTGCTGTTGCTGCTGTTGCAACAGTGGGAGTAGCATCAGCTGCTGCTGGTTAGCACATGTAATCTGGTGCTTGCGCTGATGGTATATTGCGAACATGTACTCTGGAGACATGTTGCATGTCAGCACACACCACTTATGCCTCCCCCGACCCGCTCAATATGGGTGCTGACATGCCTTGATGCGTTTTCTGCTCTGCTTGTTCCTGCTCTGTGCAGGGCAACAAGCTGCCACCCTCCTACTACCTCATGAAGGCTATCCTGGAGGTGCAGGACATCAGCTCAGTGGAGTGGCACGCTTGTGAGGTGGCTGTACTGGTTGGGAGCCGACCCCCAAAGCACAATGGCACAAGCACAAGCATGACCACTGCCAGAAGTGCAAGGGCAAGCGCTTCAAGACAGTCATGGGGAAACTGGTTCCTGTGCGGGTGCGTGCGTGTTTTTGGTGATGTCGTCTTTGCGGGTGCCTTCTTGTTGTCCATGCTGTCACTGGCACCAGGTACACCTGCTGTCCATGTCTGCTTTGCAGACTTTGGCTGGTGGTGCGCGCTGCGCCTTGCTGTCGCACTGTGATGTTATGATTAGCATGCTGCAACATGTTGCTCAGTCTTTCGACGCTCATACACCTTACTCTTGTGCTGTCTGTCGCTGTTCATGTTCGTGTTGTTGCTGTGGCTGTGGTCGCCGCACCCCCTTGCAGCGCTTCTGGTTTGTGCTACCAGAAGACAGCATCAAGGAGCTCATGTCCGACCCTGAGTTTGTTGCAGCCCTGCTGGCGGCCAAGGTGGCTCGTGTGGGGAGCTTCTGGGCAAGTGCAGAGTTCAACAGGCTGAACAAAGCCGTCGGTGGGGTGCTGACCAGCACACTGCATGGTGTGATTGAGCTGGGCTTCGACTTTGCTCAGCCATACAACTTCGTGCAGCACTCAACCGGGCTCATGTTCATGCGGTGAGTGCCGTTCACACCGTGTCTGCTGGTGGCAGTTTTGTGTTTGTCTACTGACGGCCACGCGTGCACGTCGTTTGCTTCTTACTGTCACTGCTTGAGAACCGGCGACAGTGACTGCAGCAATCCTTCGAACTGCCTTGCTGTTGCTGTACTGCTACATGTGTGTTACCTTTGGTATTTGCATGCGTGCTTTTTGCAAAGCCAGCGTTCTTTGCAGCTCTTTGCCTAGGGTCAGCGGGCGCCTCAATATTGCTTAAACAGGGCAGCTTGGATCTGCGCTTGCTCTGCTGCAGGTACTGTGGCCTGCCTAACGGCGCTTCTGCTTGGCGTGAATGGCACAAGCTGGTGTTGTGCATCGAAGGCCCCACCGAGCCATCTGTCATGGACGCCTTCCTTGCGCCGCTCATCAAGAGCCTGCTGCGCCTTGCACCTGCCAAGCCTGTGGATGCTCAGCAGCAGCAGGAGCAGCAGCCAGCTGCGGCAGCACCTGTGCAGCAGCAGCAGCAGCAGCAGCCAGCTGCACCACCACCTGTGCAGCAGCAGCAGCAGGAGCAGGAGCAGCCAGCTGCGCCAGCACATGTGCGGCAGCAGCAGCAGCAAGGTGCGCCACCACCTGCGCAGCAGCAGCAGCAGCAGCAGCAGCCAGGTGCGCCACCACCTGCGCGGCAGCAGCAGCAGCCAGGTGCGCCACCACCTGCGCGGCAGCAGCAGCAGCCAGGTGCGCCACCACCTGCGCGGCAGCAGCAGCAGCAGCAGCCAGGTGCGCCACCACCTGCGCGGCAGCAGCAGCAGCAGCAGCCAGGTGCGCCACCACCTGCGCGGCAGCAGCAGCAGCAGCAGCCAGGTGCGCCACCACCTGCGCGGCAGCAGCAGCAGCAGCAGCCAGGTGCGCCACCACCTGCGCGGCAGCAGCAGCAGCAGCAGCCAGGTGCGCCACCACCTGCGCGGCAGCAGCAGCAGCAGCAGCCAGGTGCGCCACCACCTGCGCGGCAGCAGCAGCAGCAGCAGCCAGGTGCGCCACCACCTGCGCGGCAGCAGCAGCAGCAGCAGCAGCCAGGTGCGCCACCACCTGCGCAGCAGCAGCAGCAGCCAGGTGCGCCACCACCTGCGCAGCAGCAGCAGCAGCCAGGTGCGCCGCCACCTGCGCAGCAGCAGCAGCAGCAGCCAGGTGCGCCACCACCTGCGCAGCAGCAGCAGCAGCAGCAGCAGCAGCCAGGTGCGCCACCACCTGCGCAGCAGCAGCAGCAGCAGCCAGGTGCGCCACCACCTGCGCGGCAGCAGCAGCAGCAGCAGCCAGGTGCGCCACCATTTGCGCAGCAGCAGCAGCAGCAGCAGTCCGAGCCAGTGACCAGCGCAGCTGGTGAGTGCTGCTGTCATTTCCTGTGTGTGGGGCAGGCGGCTCGTCTTTTGATATGTGTCAGAAGTGTCGGCAACATGTTATGGGCTTCATGTAGCAAACACCTTTTGCAGCAACGTTTCCTGCAAAAGGCAACTGCAACTGCTGATCGATACTCTAATGTGTGATGTATGCAAGTAGCCACTCGCGTGTCTCACCCTGTGCTTGCCGCTGCGGTGCACGTTGATTGCTGTATGCAGAACATGGCATCCACGTGACACCAGCCATGCGCGACAGTGCAGGCGCCATCGTTTGGGGAGCGATGTTCCTCCACTTTGCTGTGCTTGGTGGTGTGTATGCTGATTCGCCTGCCAGGGCTAAGCTGAACTTCTCTATTGGAAGCTTTCTGGCTTACTTTGCATGCCCCTTCTGCAAGCTGGCTGGAACCCTGCGTGGCAAGACAGTGCGCTTCCTGGGGTACTGCCTACCTGTGCTGACGCCTGCTGGTGTAGGCAAGGGCAAGTGGTTCCAGATGGGTGCCAGTGATGGCAGGCTCTTACAACCACCTGAGCAGATTGCACAGGCCATCGCAGCAGCGTTCAACCGAGCTCGTGGCTTTCAGCCTCCACCAGGCAACCGCTACAAGGGCTACAGCCTGCTGCTGCGTGACCTGTACTGGGTGCACCCCAGTCGCTTGTTTGTCGTGCCGTTCTGCCATGCCTTCCACCTGGGTATCTTCAAGGACTTGATGCACCTGCTGTTTGGCAAAGAAGCGCGCAGTGGTGCACGGGTGAGGAAACTGCCTGCAGTCAGATGTCTTGCATTATTTCTTGCTCGTTGGTGTTGGTGGGTGTGGGATGTGTGGGGCAGTCCGCTACTGACTACAAGGGTTTACGACGTATTTTTCACTGCCGGTTCCGCACTTCATTGCTTTTATGTGTCCTCCTACAGTGCACATCTTCTCTTCTGTCTTCTTGCCATGGTACGCGCGTGCGTGCGTGCGTGCGTGCGTGCGTGATGTCATTCCAAGCTGCTGCTGGTGGTGCTGTTGCTGGTGCATCGGTGCAACTGTCTATGCTTGGCGCTTGAGCGGCTTCTGCGCTTTGCCTGCTTTTTCAAGCGGATGCTGCTGCTGTGTCCTGCTACTGCTGCACGCTGCGCAGGACGAGGGGGGCACCGCAGCCGCCAACCCGTTGCGCATCCCCAACGACAGGCGCCAGGTGATTCGCGGGCGTGTGGAGCAGATGCGGCTGCACCCATCTTTCAACAGGCGGTTCCGCAGCCCCTTCACCAGCAAGGCCTCTTGGCAGATAGAGGAGTGCGCGCGTGCTTTGCAGTGCTTCCTTCCTGTGTGCTTCAGGCCTGTGCGCCGGGGCAGCAGCAAGGAGGAGGTGCTGCAGCCAGACTTGGCCAAAAAGGCATATGGCCACCTGAAGCGCTTTGCCGCCTTCCACCTCGGGCACGAGGGCTTCGACACCCAGCAGGAGTATGTTGCGGCAGCCATACGCGCCCACCAGGAGCTGCTGGAGTACGGCAAGCTGGTTGAACAGGTGTGTTTGCAAGCATATCGCTGTCGCCTAAAGGCACGGTTGCTATATGTTGGCGCTGCTGGTCTAGGGTTCAGATTCTAGTGACAAGCAGTCGATTGCTGCCTGTTGGTTGCAGCTCGCAGCAACACTCCTAGCGGCAGCCCACCCTGTCTCAGCAGCATGCGCTTGTGTATAATGGCATCTGCACATAGGAGGCGGATGAACGTCTGTGCAGATCGTGTACATGTCCGCAGGCATTCGCACTTGCTATGTTGTGGGTGGCGGTTATGCGAGCTTGCGCCAACCTACGCCAAATGCACTACCTGTAGCCAGCGCACACAGTCGCTGAACGCTGCTGTTCTACTGCCGTCGATGCCTTCTGCTGCTGCCTGCGCTGTGCGCCGTGCAGCATGTTGCGGAAGGCGAAGCCTGCACCTTCAACCTGCACCTGCTAGCATGCCAGCTGCTGCAGCAGGCCCTGGAGCGCGGAGCTACCTACGAGCAGTTCGAGCTCTGGGTGGAGCGCTTGATAGGAGACTTCAAGCAGCGCGTGAAGCTGCGCACGCGCGCTGAGCCAGAGAAGACGATGATGGCAGACGACATGCTGAAGCGCGCTTTGCAGCGATGGCGCTTGCAGTTCTCGGAGCTGCAGACGTGGCATGAGTACAGCGGTCAGGCGCAGCGGCAGCGGCGTTATGTGCTGGGTGATGAGGTTGGTCAGCTGCTCGGCACTGGCCAGCAGGCTGGTGTTGGCGTTTGGACAGAGGCAGTGCAGCGCGATGCTAGGAATGCAGTGCTCTGCAACGCAGATGTTGTCGGTGGTGAGGCAGAGCAGCAGCTGTGGCTGGACAACTGGGACGCCGTCACTGTGGAGTGGTTCACAGAAGCGCTGCTGCCTGGTGGGTTTTACGCGACTAGCACACTGTTTTCACGGTCACGCAGCAGGGATGGCAGCTTCGTCGTCGTCCCTTACGCCGAGGGCGATGAGAGCAAGCCATGGGTTGGCAGGGTGAACAGGTACTTGCGTGTGTCATTGCCTGCACCGTATGCGCAGCAGTTGCAGCGCAGTGGCCACCTGCTGTTTGCGGTGTGTGATCTGCTGCCATACCGCCAGCCGTACGAGGATCCGGATATCTGTGGCAATGATAGCATGATCCTGTATGGCAAGGATACCGGTGCGAGGGAGAGCACTTACAGTCACCTAGACTACCCTGTGCTGCTGAGCTGCATCTACGCACCTGCATTTAGGCAGGATTTTGTAGGTGCTGATGGCCAGGCATGGTGGGCTTTTGTGCCGCTGAAGTTCAGGACAGGCGGCAAGCGGTGAACGTGGAGTCGCCGGCGCTGTGTGCGTAGATGTCCTCTTTGGCGGGCGTTCAGTGTTTGGGCGTGTTGGTGCCGTCTGTTTGCGTGCACTTGTGTGTGAGCAGTTCAGCAGCAGGGGTGCGGCTGAGGCTTGCACGTGCTTGGCAGGCGCTGGTGTGCATGTGTTCTAATAGGCGTGCGCATAGCAGTGCAAGTTGCCGTGTTGGTCAGGTTCACTCATGTCCTGTTTGGCGCGTGCAGAATGCATGCGTGCTGGTTAAGTTTGACGGTGCGCACACGCGTGTCAGCAGTTATTGTAAATGGGAATGTTCGCGTGTAGATCTGAGGCGCGCGCGTGACGCTTGCACACAGCAGGTCAATGGCGAGGGTGCATACCTGTGCGCGCACTTGCTTGTCAGCAGTGTGTGTTGCTGGGGTTTTCTGCTGGTTATTAGTGCTGCTGCCTGTTGCATGGGTAAGGACGGGTGCTTCTTCTCTTGCATGGTTTGCTTTCCGGCTAGGTTAGAGTTCTGCTGCTTATTACAGGCAGGGGTTGAGCATGTGCAAAAGGAAGGGGTGCCTGCTGTGCTTGCCGAGCCTGCTTCTGTCCTGCTCTTTGTTTCATTGTCTAATTTATATTGCTGAGGTTGTGTAGCAATGTTTGCATGTTACGTAACGGCTGAGTTGTTGCACATGGTGCGTGGTGTAGTGAAAATTGGTGTTGCAGTGAATGCATCATGTGCACTGGCTAGTGGCAGGCACTGGTTCCCATCAACTATAGAATGATTAGCATCCTTGCATGCTTCCGCCGATGGCTGTTGTTGGCTATACAGTTGGGCTGCACATTTTGCAGCACACGCTGTAACTTGCTACCATCATTGTGCGAGATAAGCCATGTTGCAGAGTTTCACGCGATGCTCCTTGCCGGCCAGCACCGAGGTGCTGTCCTCCAGTACATGTACAGCCCAGGAGCCGTTTAGTCCGTTGTTTTACATGTAATAGGACACAGCACTGCATGCACGCAAAGGAATGTGAGAGGACACGACACTAGTATGCAGTGCACTGGCAGCCCATGGGGCTGGTGGCCACCCAACAGGAATGTGCGACCATATGTGCAACCAACTTGTCAGCCTGCTGGTACTGACACACTGAGCTCAGTGAGCGCTGGCAGTGCAGCCTACTAGTAGGCCTGCTAGTAGACTGGACTCTTGTTGAGCCGCTTCCAGCTGATCCGCCTAGTGCTGGCGGCTGGGCTGCTGACAACCGCGTGCCCAGTGTTATAGCAGCGTCGCGGCAAGGCTAATGTGTCAACACCAGCTCTGACAATACAGACTCATCATCATCATCATATTACCCATTCAAGCCATAGCATCAGCGCCATCGGCCCCGCGCCCCACTGGAGCGGAAAGAGAAGGGAGCACTGCTCCAGAATGTTTGCATGCATTGCGCACATCCCAAGACTTAACAAGAAAAGCAGCAATACACAATACAGACTGTGCTTATGCAGCCGCTGCCGCCGCCGCTCGGAGCAGCATATATGAAGACACAACACTGCATGCATGCAAAGGGGTGCCCCACATCCTACCACCCTCCCGCATGCAAGCTCTGCTGGTTGCACCCACCGTGAAGGACGCATAATGCTGACTAGAGTAGACGCGTAGCACCAGATCCAAGCAAGGAGCTGCAGCGGCACCAGCCCTTCCACGACGGAAGCACATAAGGTTGATGGCTGCTAAGGCACGCACTCAATTTTCCTGTAAATAACCCAACATCATGCAGAAGTTCAGTGAACAAGCACAGCATGAGGTGGGGTGGTGACAGCCACACCCCACGCTTGTCCCTGTTCTTGTCCAGCTGAAGGCGTTGTCAGTAGCATAACCCCAAAGTGATAACCCATAGCAGGCCTGCACCGCGATCAGCAGACAAGAAACAAACAACCACACCAGCAGAAGAGAGAAACTGGTGACGCAAAGTCCGCACACATGTGAGCATTGGACAGCACAGCAACAGGCGGCAATGCACCTTGTCTGCCACCCCTTGTTCTCCAGCAGCAGAGCACCGATGCTGGCGATGATGCTACCATTGAACATGTAAGCTTCACCGCTGCTAACACTGCATCTGCATCACAACTGCCAACATGGGTATCGTAGCGGACGGCACTGCTTGCTAGCAGGGCCCTGAATAATCCCTGCTGCTTGTTGCCAGCCACAGGCTGGTGTACCAGCTGCCTATATAGATGGTTGTTGCTGTCATTTCTGCAAGTGTGCACAGTGCGCAACACATTTCTGGCACAAGTTATCAAGGGTTGCGCAGAACATTGAATGCATGATAGTTACTTGGTGCCAGCGCCGCACTGCTGCTAGCACTAGCTGTGCTTTGCGGCTGCTTTGTTGTTGCCGTTCCTGCTGCCGCGTGTGTGCTGGCCAGGTCTGCTAGCGCCGCCATTGCCTTGTGATTTACCAGGCCACCCATTGCCCCGCTGTCGACTTGATTGCACCCTGCGTAGCTGCAGTTGCAGCTCATGTGCTTATTCAGTCGCTGTCCGTCAATGGCAGTGCTACCATCAACGAACATGACACACCAGGCACAACTGTGCACTGTCTGAAAGTGTGACAATGTGCTTCTGCACTTGCCTTTGCTGCCATTAGTGCGGCCGTACAAAGTGGGAGCTGCTAGGCTAGCGCTTGCGATCAGCCAATGAGCTGTCACCAGCAGCTTGCTGTCAAGTCAGCCCTACTGCAGTGCGGCATTGCAGTGTGCAAGCAACTGCATCGAGCCCACTGCATGCAGTGCAGCTCATGCAGTACGCAAGTCATACAGAGGAGGGTTGAGCATGAGACAGCAGGTATTAAATGATCGCACTTGTCTACATGTTACCACAATTGGCGATCACACCAACACAACACTGTGTAGCGCTGGCGTTAACCGAGATGGCAGCCTTCAAGGTGAAGCATTCACCCTAGACGGTTGGTTCAGCTGAAGCTACAGTTGTGTTGCAGCACAAATAGTAGGAGTTACTTTGGATGGGATGCTGCTTGCCATCTACAGCTCAACTGTGCCTACAGCTTGAACTGTACACATGAACTGTAGATCGATCTACAGTAGAGATCTCTAGAGTTGGTGGACCCATACATGCATGCATGCCACAGCGCGACAGGATTGGGTGAAGTTGGCATGTGAACAGGATGCTAAAGTAGTAATACTGATCAATCTTGTAAGCCATACCTTTGCGGCATCAGCAACAACATGCTAAGATTGTAAAGTTCACACAGCTGGCCATGGGGTTTTAGAACCAAGAGATCTCTTGCAAAGCATGAGCCAGTTGTGGCAGCGTGCAGGTTGCGCTTGCACAGTCTTGAGCCAGCTGATGCATTACAATTCTAGCTATGCGACAGCAGTTGTAAATGTGAATGCACAACAAAAAAACAGGTGGCGCCGACCTGCAAACTTGCCATTGGTGCTGTGCAGCAGTCTGCGCCATGCGCCATGCAGGCGCATGGCGCAGCGTGTGCGCAGTTCCATGCATGGCGCATGGCGGCAGCGTGTGCGCAGTTCCATGCATGGCGCATGGCGCAGCGTGTGCGCAGTTCCATGCATGGCGCATGGCGCAGCGTGTGCGCAGTTCCATGCATGGCGCATGGCGCAGCGTGTCCGCAGTTCCATGCATGGCGCATGGCGCAGCGTGTGCGCAGTTCCATGCATGGCGCATGGCGCAGCGTGTGCGCAGTTCCATGCATGGCGCATGGCGCAGCGTGTGCGCAGTTCCATGCATGGCGGCATGGCGGCAGCGTGTGCGCAGTTCCATGCATGGGCGCATGGGCGCAGCGTGTGCGCAGTTCCATGGCATGGCGCATGGCGCAGCGTGTCCGCAGTTCCATGCATGGCGCATGGCGCAGCGTGTGCGCAGTTCCATGCATGGCGCATGGCGCAGCGTGTCCGCAGCGCCATGCATGGCGCATGGCGCTGTGCGCACGCTGCAGGGTGGGATGGGCGCAGCGGCGTGTCCGCAACGCCATGCAGGGCGCTTCCACTTCATACGCAAGTCTGGCGCCTGCGGCAGCTGGGCGGCGTCTGTGGCACGTGCGCATCCCAACAAACTCTCTGCCGATAAGTGCTTTCGATGCATGAACTTGTTGCGCAACGACAGCAGCTGCCCTTTACATTATTCTTGCCGGCACATATGCATGTATGTGCAGCAGGCTGTACACGTGACATGCGCAGACATCAAGAAGTGTCACTACTGCTGAGCATTAAGCATTGGTCATTAAAAACTACACCAGTAGGTTTGGATCTCCAGGCTCGCCCCGGCCTGCCAGCGTGTCAGGCCTAGCTAGGCCTGACATGCCATATTCTGCCAGCTTCACACACATTTGTCCGCATCATTTCGTCATATGGTGTTCACAGTAGCTAAATACGTAAACCTGAAAGAGAACAGAATGACATTCATGCATTGAGGTGCCCACAGCCCCGGTTGGTATGGTGGCCACCACAGTAGTGTGTGCTGGTACTAGTGTGTGCTTCTTGAGCACTGTTGCGCTGTTTATGGTTTGACCTCAGTTGTGTACCGGCAGATACTTGCGTTGTGCAATTGCTCCAACCAGCATCGCAGCAGCAAACCACTGCACAGCATGCGTCAAATGCCAGGCTGGGGTATGCTTTAAACAAGTGTCAGGTGGGGTTTTGGGAGACCATGTGATCCTGTAGCCGTCTGATTAGGCAGCGTGAGGCACGATCGCAAACTGTTTGTGTTGACGATGAGTGCAAGTTCCTTTCAGGGGCCTCCTTTCAGGGGGCCTCGAGCCCGGTGCGGGCTCGAGTACTTCAAGCGGCCAGATCAACACGATCGAGTTGATCACATCTAGAAAACGGAGTGCTAAGTTCGTGTTTATGTGTTTGCCGGGCACCAGCCCTGATCGGCTCTGCAGCACGTTTGAGAACTGCTTGAGGAACGCCTGCACGCAGCTGGGACTCGACCCCGATGCTGCCACAAAGACGCTAAGGACTGAGAAGGGAGGAGCAGCTGTTAATGTGCAGCTGCTGGTGGATGTGTTGTGCGCAAGGGATGCAGCTGCGTGCTGTGCCCTGGGCTCAGTGCAGGGCACCACACTGCAGCTGTGGGTGGATGCTCCGGCAGGTGCAGATCACGCTGTGGAGCTCCTGCACATTTCAAATAGTCATCCATACAAATGAATAGGCTGCCACAGTGATGGTGAATGTTGAACAATGTCAGATCTGACAGAGCTGATTCTGCTGCAGGTGGCGCACGCAGCAGCACCAGTGCTGCGCAAGCAGCAGCAGTGCTCGTGCCAGCAAGAGCACCAACAACGGTCTCCAGCTGTGCGGGGTGCCCTTGACAGGATCCAGGGCTTCATTCCGCGGCGCATGGTCACCGTCATAGTGAGTCGCTCGGCACGGCTTGGTTAGTTCTTGGTGTGATGCCACTGCCTGCAGCTGCTGTGCAGTACACTACATGTACTTGTGCATGGCTTGGTGTTGTGCTCTTGGATGGCCCGCTGTAGTTCAGCAGTTTGCCTTTCCACAGCCAGCACGCTGCCTACGACATTTTAAGCAACAACATGGAGAGCTCTGGTATGTAAAGTTATATAATTAATTACAAGCAGCAGGCGTACCAAGATGCAGGAAAGCACATGAGATGTGATGATGTCTGGCCACCACCAAACCCTGATATGTGCACAACTGTAGCTTCAGGGCCTTCAGACCCCTGTGACATATGTCAACGTTGGGTGAGGTGCCTGACACATGGTTGTTAGTTCTGTCGACCTTTGCACCTGCACCACTGCCGCAGGTCTATGAGCAACACAGCGCAGCAACAAGCGAGGAGGCAGGAAAGGCGGGAGGCATCAAGCTGGGATGACGTGCCTGCAGCAGGGACCGCAGGCGTGGAGATCATCTGGAAGGACTCCCGCTTCAAGGGCCAAATGCTGGTCGACACCTGCGCGGATGATGAGGAGCTGTGGGAAGAACTGGATGCGTTTTTCGTCAAGGTGCTGGTGCGCCTCTCCTCATACGGGGATGATGACTTCTGGAGAGACAAGCTGCGGAGGCAAGTCGTGCGTGCACGTGTGTGTGTGTGTGTGTGTGTGTGTGTGTGGTGTGTGTGGTGGCGTGGGCGCGGGCGCGGGCCGCCGGGCGGGCGTGTGCTGGCGTGTGCTGGCGGTGCTGTTTGGCGTGCTGGTGTGCGTGCGTGCGTGCGTGCTGGCGTGCATGCTGCGTGCGGCGGGCGTGCTCACGTGCGTGCGCGCGCGGCTGGCGGGCGTGCTGGTGTGCGTGCGTGCGTCGTACATGCGTGGGTGCTTTGCGTGCTGTCATGCACGCTTGCGTGCGTGCGTGCGTGCGCGTGCACGTGTGTGTGCGTGCGTGCGTGCTGGCGTGTGTGCTCGCATGTGTGCGTGCGGGTGCTGCGTGCTCGCATGCGTGCTGGCGTGCGTGCTCGCATGTGTGCGTGCTGGCGTGCGCGCGTGCGTGCGTGCGGGCGGGCGTGCTCACGTGCGTGCGCGCGTGCTAGCGGGCGTGCTCGCGTGCGCTGGCGTGCATGTTCGCGTGTGTGCGTGCTGGCGTGCGGGCGTGCTCACGTGCGTGCGTGCGTGCGTGCGTGCTGGCATGCTGGTGTGCATGCTGCCGTGCGCGCGTGCGGGCGTGCTCACGTGTGTGCGTGCATGTGTGCTTGCGCGCGTGCGTGCTGGCGTGTGTGGCGTGCTGGCATGCTGGTGTGCATGCTGGCGTGCGCGCGTGCTGGCGGGCTGGCGGGCGTGCGCGCTGGCCTGCGCTGGCGGGCGTTGGCTTGCGTTGCGTGCTTGCATTGCATTGCGTTGCGTTGCGTTGCGTGCTGTGCCACGCTGGACTGCAACGGTGCTCTATGCACAGCACATTCTATGACCGTTGACTGGCGTTGGGCAGCTGCCCAGTACTGCTGTGCCCCTCTCCAGCACAGACAGGGCTGCTGCTGCTGCTGCTGCTGCTACCTCTGCTGGTATGCTTGCAGGATTGGAGCAACACCAACAGAGTAGACCAGCAGGATGAACTCTCTACCATACCACTCGCTGTACCCATTCCAACTGCAAGTGCACCCCAGCGCTGCGGCAGATCGCAGCATGACAGCTGTGCTGCTGCTGGTTGAAGATTATGCATGTTGTGGACTGCTATGACCTCACAACTGCCTTCTGCTGCCGATGCTGCTGCTGCTGGTGCCGCCGCCACCTGCTGCTGCTGCTGCTGCTGCTGCTGCTGCCATTTGCTGCTGCCATTTGCTGCTGCCATTTGCTGCTGTCATTGTGCAACTGAATGCCTGACAACACTACTGGCGGTCTTCATGCTATGTTTAGGGGCAGTGCATGGTCCAAGGATTCACCTCCGCCACCAGTTCACATTTGCTGCGCCTCCATGTCCACGTGCATGATGTCTTCCCCTGCCTGCACTGCTCTGTTGCAGGCGGAAGGTGCAGCAAGCTAACAATGTGAGGAATGCCCACAAGGCTGGGTACGACCCATCGCTAGCTACGAAGAGCCGGATCAAGGACATGGCCTCTTACGAACAGGAGGCAGACAAGTGGTTCAGCGCGCACGGCAAGTTGTACGACCGCAAGGACGACAAGACCGGCAACGCTGCACTGCTGCCAACACCGCTGGTGCAGCTGTTTCAGCAGCTCTCAGCTTCCAGCCCTGGTAGCGGGCTTCCCAGTAGCATCACAGGTCAGGCCACTGCAGCACGGGGGCGCTGCTCAAGCAGCGGTGGCTCCGCAGCCTCCATACAGGTGAGGGGGACACTTGCTTTGGGTGAATCCGCTGCGCTGGCAGAGCACCGGATGTGTCAGCGCACCCAGTGATATGGTTTGCAGCGCAAGGCTGCACGCATGCTGTCCATTGCAAGAAGGTACGCACCGTGTTGCACACATACATCATACGTTGTTGCTGCTGAGATACTGGTTTGTGAAAATGCTCACATGAACATCTTTTGCCTGCAAATGTATACGGTATTGTTGAGCATTGCACTGCTAAGTCAAGTGCGCCAGGCCAGGGTTGCATTGCCCTAAATGTTCTCGTCCTTGGGTGTTGCACCACAACCTCATGGCAAAGTGGTTGCACCTGCAACTGAAGGTGTGTGAAAATTTCCACACCTTTCCATGGTTGTTGCGCTGCAGGGCCGGCGCTGCTCACAACCACCCTTCCCAGCAGCACAAGCTGCAGGGGACCGCAGCGCAGCAGCACCAGCAGCACCTGCTGCAGCAGCAGCAGCAGCACTGCAGCAGACGCAGACGCAGACACACATCAGACAGCAGATGATGGTCTCCCCGTGGACCTGTCACTGTTGGTGAGTGGTGATGCAGCAGATGATGCTGCCTGCCAGCAGCGTCCGCCGCCGCCGCCGCCGCAGCAGCAGCCAGGCAATGTTCCAGCCGCTGCAGCAGCAGCATACGCAGAATTGAGCCCTAGACGATCACCAAGGTTGGCGCGCCGGCGCGCCAACCTTGGTGATCGTCTAGGGCTCAACTCTGCGTATGCTGCTGCTGCAGCGGCTGCTGGCGCCAGCAGATGCCTCGGCAGCAGCAGCAGCAGCAGCAGCAGCAGCAGCAAGTAGCAGGAGATGCAGCAGCACGTGGGCGTGAGTCAACCCCTGTCCGGCCTAACCACAGGCTGGTCAGCCCTCCGCAACTGCAGGGGCAGCAGCAGCAGCTGCAGCATGTGCTTGAAGCAGCAGCAGAAATGGCAGCGGCAGCGGCAGCACATGATGATCAGGGGACCCCAAGGCGGTCCAGCAGGCTCGCAAACCAGCAGCAGCAGCAGCAGCAGCAGCCGCACCATAGATCATCACCACTAGCAGCAGCAGCAGGCGCAGGCAACAGTGTTGCAGCAGAGACATCAGCTGCTGCTGCTGAAGCGTTTGCTGCTGCAGCAGCGTACAAGGCAGGATTGGCCTTGGCTGGAGACAGCCCAGGCACTGTCAACAGAAAGGTGGCTGAGTACATGGGGGTGAGTTTAGCAAAGCTGCATCTTTTGCATCAGTGTCTTTATGGTCGTCGTCTTATGTTTTTTTGGTCAACTTGTGTTGTTTTTGATAGGTGGCGGCGTGTGCTGCAGGAAAATGGATAAACTGATGTTTGCAGGTGTACCAGTGTGCTGCAATGGCGCACATTGCAATGACATCCCAGAGTGTCAAGAACAAGCAGGTTGGTAAGCTGAAAAATCACTCCCGTCTAAGCGTCAAGCTGGTTGACCATTCCTGTCTTCTGCACCCTGCTGCCTGCTGTTTTACTACTTGTAGGAGGCGCTCTGTGCGGCACTAGCTGCTGGTGAGCAGCCAAGCGACAAGGCCATCCAGCGACCACCAGGTGCAGACAAGCCAGTGGGCAGGCTGCCCAAGCCTGCCAAGCAACGCGCAGCAGGCAAGCCAGAGGGCGCAGGCAAGCGCAAGCGTAAGCAGCGTCAGCCTCAGCAGCGTCGGCGCAAGGGGCGCGGGGG
>JACERP010000589.1:0-49185 GCA_014080715.1 Scenedesmus sp. NREL 46B-D3
AGGCCCGGGCGCACATGAGCAGTCTGGCAACTACTGCGGGCAGCAGCCGCAACACACTCACTAGTGAAGCCGCCGAGCAGCCACCAGTTCCAACTCACCGCCTTGTACACACAACTGCTGTGACTGTGCAACAACAGTGGTTGTGCAGCCCTGCGTCTCGATGCTGGTCATATATAAAATAATGTGCAAACCCAGCCGCCAACCTGGCAACGCATTGGGCTGCGAGTCCAGCCATTCCAGCAGCCCCACTGACCAGCTGCCCCAACAACCCGCCAACATATACTTCAGCCCTAACCTACAAGTGACACCGTGCAACAAATAATGTCCTGCACAACAGCCTGTACAATGATCTGTGAGACATCCCCAGTTGTGTGTGCCAACACAGCAAAAGCACACGTGGCAGCCGGGCCAAACAGCACGCCCTTCACCTTGAAACGCACTGCAGTCCACCACACACTGCAACAACTAGGCGCTCTGCTGGGACCAAGTTGCACAGCCTGTAGCGCCAGGTGTGCTTGCCAACAGAACACCCTGCTGCACGAACGCCACGCTAGCTGCTGCTTGAACAGCGGCAGCGCAGCTGTTGTCGGACGCACTTGGGACCAACAGCCCATTTCGCAGGCTGTTGCAACACAGTTAGGGTCAAACACTAGGGCTCACAACACCTACGCTCCTGCCTGCCAAAACACACATGTGCAGCCATGCACCCACATGTCCCAACGACAATCTGCACGCCTCAATGGCCGTGCTGCATGCATGTCCAGCAAAAAAACGAACATGTTTGAACTGCGCCGACTCAGTGCTGCTACTGCCTGCCTGCCTAGAAATCGTCGCTCCAGAGTTCACTGCCTGCATCATCGCTGGGCTCCTCCAGCTCAGCCATGTTAACCTGCAGCAAAAGGCAGCAGCAGCGGCAGCAGCAGCAGCAGCAGCAGAGAGAGAGAGAGAGAGAGAGAGAGAGAGAGAGAGAGCAAGCAAACACGTCGATAGAAGCACAAGCAGACCTCATTTGCAGCAAAGCCTTGACTCCTGCGCATGCACACACGCACTCCTAACACCGCTGCACACCATCCAAATTGAACAACTCGTTGCGGACAGCCTGAGAGCCTCTGCTGAAGCAACCTTAAGACTAAGCAGGGCATGCACTCAAAACGCCACAGCAGCAGCATCAGAGTGCGCACCTGGTAGCGCAGGACGCCGCCAATGCCTCCAAAGCCACGGCAGAACTGGCTGCCCTCCTGAGACCTGCAAGCAGGCAGAACACGCAGCACAGCAGCAGCAGCAACTTTGATTACACTCGGCACACATCACACCGCAAGGCAAGTGGGATGTGCCACAATCCCGCGCTCTGCGCTTCAAACGCTACATGCGGCACTGCAGACACACCGGCTGCCAGGTCTAAAAAGGCAGCTGGACCCAAATCCTGCAAACACGCTGTTGCAAGCCTTGTGCGCACGCCCTGACCCGATCGCCGGCAGCAACACCGTGCTCGCTCACTTGTTGGTGATGAACTCCAGCGCGCAGCCAAACTTCTTGTAGTTGTTGGCGAGCCACTCCAGCAGCGGCTGCTTGTCCTGCACCTCCAGCTCTCCGCCGCTCTCCTTGTCCTGCAGGGGTGAAGCACCACGCACCACGGTCCTGTTGGTACATCTGCAGGGGGTGACTGCCGCAGCTAGGCATTGTCAAAGCCGCCCCACAGCACCTGCACAGCTTGTTCCCAGCTCCCATGTCCTGCACAAGCCAAGCCAAGTAAGCAGCCAACAGCCTGCAACGTCAACACAAGCAACCATGCCTGGCATGGATGTAGATTGCACACGCAGCAGGAGGCGGACAAGGGTGAGCAAGTTGCGACATGCTGCGACCTGACACCCCAGCCTTGCGGAAGCTCCCGCCCCACCTTGAAGTGTGCCGGGTTCTTTGCGTCCTCGCTGGTGAGGTGCTTCACCTCCACCGTCTGCGTGGCGCTGTTCATCAGCTCATACCTGGGCACGCAAACAGGCAGCAGCAGCAGCAGCAGCAGCAGCAGCAGCAGCAGCAGCAGCAGCAGCACAGGCGACGTCACACAACACCCAAACAGAGCAGAAGCGCAACCCACAGGGGTAGAGGTGCTCCCCTCCCGCGCCTCGTCGCCGCCTGCATGAACAGCTGCACAAGCCGGCATCCTGTTGTGTGCGGCTGTCCGAGTTCACCTGCCTTCACGGAGTGGGCGTGCCTGTTGACACCAGGCAAGGCAGGCCCTGCCCGCCCTTCACCCCCACATACCCCACCACACGCCAGCAGCAGCTCAACCCGCCGGCAGAGACCCCCCCCGCACCACGGCAATGCACACCCGGCCGCCACACTTCCAGCATGGGACCATGGCGCTCCTCCCAATCTGGCGATCGGCAGCGCTCCTCCCAATCTGGCCGACTTTTTCTCATACTTTTTTTTCCTTGGACGCACCTGTCAAAGTCCAGCGCCTCCCACACGATGAGCGTCTCCACGGCGCCCATCTCCAGGCAGGCCAGCGTGTCCTTCACGCTGAACACAAACTTGCCGGTGTCCTGGCTGATCTCGTCGAAGAACTTGCTGATGAGCCGCTTCTCCTGCACAAACTTGACGTTGCTCAGCATGTCGGCCGACAGCTCGATCGCCTGGTTGAAGCCGTTCTCCCCACCTGTCGGCCAGACGATGCGCGCAGCACAGCACCAGCTGTGACAGGGTGCCTGCAAGGAGGGGCTGGTGCTTCCTAGGGACTGGGGAGGAGAGTGTGCATGTTGCGGCCTGATTCAGCGAGTGTTGCCGCCTGTCATGTGGCTGCAGGATGATGCAAAGGCAGCAGTTGCCAAGGTTGGAGGCCACAGAGTGCATGCCAGCCCAGCCGACTCCGTGTAACCAGAGCAGAGGTTTGCAGGACGAGAACACATGGGAGGGTGAGAGTGCCAGCTGGATCGCCTGGTTGCCACGAGAATCCGTACACAACACCTGTGCGGCTAGAGAAAAGGAACAACATCCGTTGGGTGTGGCGTGGGGTGTGGGGTGTGGGGCAGACGCGAACAGCTTGGGACGGTTGCACAGCAGAGCTGGTGGGTGCCAGGTGCAAGCTGCCCCAGCCTGGTGGCTTTGCTGACACGTGGCCAGCCCCAGGGATGAGCAGGCCTTGGAGGGTGCCTCACTCCTAGCCGCCCGCTGAGGCGACAAACAACAAGCTTGCCAACGCTCAACCAGAGTTTTGTTGGAAGTAATGAAACTGAAGGTCACATTGGAAGCAAGCAACAAAACTGAAAATGACATGTGAAGTTACCAGCTGTGATGCGTAGCCAGGCCACATACGAGGCCATCCCAAGTCAAGTAAGACATACACTTTTGTTTTGCTGTGCTGCACATGGTGATTGAAGAGCGGAGTTCTCCTCTGCGCTTGCACTCTCTCGCTGGGAACAGTGTAATTGAACTGAGCGATTGCTGACCAAGGCTGACGACGACGATAGTGCTGGAAGCATCAACAAAAGTTGCCATGTTACATGTGAAGGGTACTGTGGCATGTGGCCAGGCCTGTGAAGAGAGGGCCGACCGTGGGAATGGGCCGACCCAAGTGCGAGGCTGGCAACGTTGCTGTGGGGCCGAGCCATTTCTTCAGCATGCCATGGAGGAGGCAGCGGACTTGGTATTCGGCCCCGTACTGGTGCAGACTCTGTTGCATTACAGCAATTTACGCAAATGAAACCGGGTTTTGAAAGCTGTGGAGTTTGCGGGAATCGAACTGGGCACCTTTCGGTCCGAATTGCCATCTGCTGTGCAACGGCAGTCGAGTGTGCTTCATGCCGGTATGTGCAAATCCCTGTCAACTTCAAGCCGAACAAATGCTCACCGTACGAAACGTCCACCACTCCCAGCACCACTGCCTGCAACCGTGGGTCAAACATGTCACTTTGACTGAGCTCCGTCTTGAAGTCAGCAGAGCCGCTCAGCACGAGGCCTGATACGTTGGGCTTGTCGTTGGTGATGTACATTTGCGTGGCCAGCTCAGCAACCTGCAGTGCAATACAGGAAAAGTTGCAGGGCACAGTGGCAAGCAGGCTTGCATGTTGGTGCGGCCAACAATGTGAGCGCCGGTGGATCTGCATCTGCACTGCCAGCTCAGCAGATGTGCAACGCAGTCACTGGGCATAGTCCTGAGAGCCCTAGTCAGCAGCGAGCGTGCCATGTGCAGCACTCTAATGACCTGCACCTGTGTGTCACCAGCTCGCACTCCTGCCACGCTCACTGCAACATGGTGCAGCGTTGTCCTTCCTAGTCATTCAAGCACAACCCTGCGCAAAGTCCTGGTAACTTAAGTGTGCTGCGTAGCTGGCACTGCAAGCAACGAAGCAGTGACATGCTCAGGCGCTGTGTGATGTGTGAAGGCGGGCGAAACGCTGGCCGTGCGCCTCTCCCACACGAGTCTGTAGCCTGGCCGCAGGCACGCACCTTGCGCACGTAGTTGTGCCGCTTCTCCATGCGCAGGCGCGCGAAACGCAGCGCCGACTGCCCTCCCCTGCCGTGCTTCTTGGGCAGGTCCACCGTGAACTTGTGCAGGATCTCACGTGTGTTGCCCGACAGCGTGCCAAACAGCGTACCGTTGCCGTCCATTACAATGAAGCCGTACCTGCACAGTCACACGATGATGTTACAGCAACTAATACCAGATACGCAATCCTTGTGTTGAGCTGATGTCCAAACCCTGACTGGGCAACTGGGTGATGGTGCCAACCAAGCGCCCCTGGATTCTACTCCGTTGCAGAACCAAACGCTCTTGCAAATATCAGAAAACAGTCAACCCCTCACACCAGCGCGCATGGACATGTCACATAATATAAAATAACAATAACAAAGGCACGTAACACCTACTCACTCAGACGCGCCGACCCCTCACACCACCGTGCATGAGCGCGCCGCACAGCGTGTCAAAACAAACATGCGGAGGAGTTGCTCACTTGTTGTCGCTCTCCAGCAGCTCGCTGAGCGCTGCTGTGTGGAACTTGTTGTCGCACATGTAGAGCGAGGTGTTGATGGGCTTGAACGGCTCAAAGTCGATGTTGACCTTCTTCTCCTTGCCTTCCTCGGTCATGACCATGCCGGTGTACACCACAAGCCCGTTCGGCGGCAGCTGTACAGGCGACGCAACACCACAGAACGGCAGAGGAAAGAAGAAGGGGGCAGGTCAACGCACGAACAGTGTGCCAGAGTTTGTCGTGACCATGCTTATGCACACCGCCAGCCCAACTGGCGGCAGCTGCAACGACACCAGTCAAGGAACAGGGGGACGTAGAGGCCTGTTCATGACTGGATGCCTGAACTCCTTGCCCTCAGTGCTTGCGCACACCACCAGAGCATTGGCCGGCAGCTGCACAGCAACACGTTGAAGGATGACCTGACATACGAACGAGCCCTGGTGCACAGCCTGAACAGCTGCCGCGCTGCTGTGCGCTGCCGTGCACGCTATTACTGCTCATTTCCTTCCACACTCATCACTCGAGCAGCACTTTCGAGCAGCATTCGCAGCAGTCGCGGCCTCGCAGCTGCGTGCACACACCCTGTTGTAGAGCTTGAGTCGCTGCTGTGCTGATGTGATGGCTCCGAGCACTGACAGCCTGTTCACGCGCGACTTGATGTTGGAGGCTGTGCCGTACTCATCGCCAAGCATCTTCTGCACCCGGGAAATCTGCATGGGGCAGCAGCATGGCAGCAGCAGGGCACATGCGGAGTAAGACTGCAGCGCACGTGACACTGCAGTGCGGGGACATGCAACAACTCCAACGCCAGGGGCCACGGATGCATCGATGGTCTGGGCATGCAGCTCTGCGCCAGGCAACAGGGAGAGAAGCGCTCAACAATAATAGGCAGCAGCAGGGCAAGCCATGGCTGCTGCCCTTGTGTTGCTGGGCATTGAGCAGGTCTGTGTGCTGCGGCAGATCACGCACATGTGCGCGGAGCTCCTCTGCTGCTAGACTGCACAGCAGTGCTCTGGTGATGATGAGGCAAGGCCTAGCTACAACAGCCACAGACGCCACTGCAGTTGCTGCTGCATGTGCTGCTGTCCGTGCCGTTGCTTATACGCCATCCCTGCCTGTCTGTCGCCTGACCTGTGCTGCACGCTCATAAGCTGCTACTGCTACATTAGCAAAAACCATAATGCCAACAAAGATGATGGGATGGGACGCAGTTTAAGAGGCAGCAGCAGTGCTTTCACCTTGGCCTTCCAACAACAACAAGATGATGGCAAATCACGCAAACCCTGCGCGACACCGTTGCTGCTGCTGCTGCCGCACCTTGTCTTGACTGTGTATTGAGCACATCAGGTTACCTTGATTCCATTGAGTGGTCGCAAGACAAGGCTGATCACGCTCACCTGCAGCACCTTCAGTGCCGAACCTGCACTGCCCCGCATCTGCTGCTGCTGCTGTTGCTGCTGCTGCTGCTGCTGCTGCTGCTGCTGCTGGGTGGTTAATAACACGTTCCAACCCAACTTGCCTGATCCTTTGGTGGCAAGATGAGGCTTATCATGCTGGTGCCGTTGCCGCGAGCAGACTCCAGAGCCTTGATCAGGCGCTTCACCTGCGCGTTTCAGGGATCGCAGCACTCATTTGCAATTGATCTTGCAAGGGCCCAAGCCAGCAACACTATGGCATTAATGCTTGATTGCACTGGTTGCATAATACGTTTGCTCCCCAACAAGGTATGCAATGATGTGGCATGAGCTTGCCCTGCTGCACCTTTGAAGGCTGTGCAACGCTTGCAATACTTCCATTTCCAAACACAGGCCCAGCCGCACGCACAAGAGTGCAAGATGCTGAGGTTGACGCTCCTCCTGCCGATAGCGCAGCTGCAACTGCTGATGCAAGCCAAGGCAATGCCTGGTTGAATTGTGATGCATTGCAGCCGCCAAGAACGCACCTTCCACATCTCCACTACAGGATGTGTTGCGCATCAGGCCAGGGGCAGGACAGCGGTAGCACAATGCACATGTAATCAGCTGCCTCAACGGCACGAGCGTGTGACACAAGCACTTGGCTGCATGATTGCTGACGCACAAATGCTGATGCACAGCTAGTAACAGGCAGCATGCATTTCAAGCTTGCAGCAGCAGCTGCTCCATACAGCAACAAGCACTGGCATAGGCTCGGTGGCAACCAGGCACAGTAGACCAGCTATGGTGACAGGAAAAAGAATAACTATAGCTTTCCTCATCCCCATGCAGCCCAGGCACGCTGGCGAGGAGCAGCGTCATACAAATGGTGGGCACAGGCCGGCCCGGATCCCACACTGCGCTTATGGCTGTTGTAACATCTTCTTACCCTGCCTGTCTGTATCATCTTGTGCGTTTTTATCTGCCATGGCTGCTGCTGCTCCTTTCGCGCTGCTCTGGCAGGTGAGAGGGAACTGGCTGCCCCAAGAAGGCGCTAATGATGTGTGCAGCGATCTTCACTGACAATAGTTTTCTGAACCACAACGTCAGAAGCCAGTACACAAGCAAGGCCCTCAGGGCCGAGCTACAAAGCAGACGCCGCACAAATGAATCACAGCTCTTGCTGAACAGGCTCGTCAAAAAGGTCACTTGCGCAGGCGTCGATGGAGTGCTATGGATTGCAGTGTGAGGAGCCCAACACGCAAATGACACTTGCCTGACCCATCCAGCTGCTGGCGTTCGTTGCCATGATCAGTCACAACAGGAAGTGTAATCATTCAAGCCTCACAGATAAACAATGTTTCGCGCACTCAGCGAGCGTTCAGGTTACTGGCAGCGATCTTCAGGGTCATCCTGTTCACAAGACCTGCACTGGCTGGCATTAGGCAAGCAGCCAGGCAACACAAGATATGGCAGCATGCCCCTTGAACCGGGGACGTGTAAATACTATACGCAATACTATACATTCACCCCTGGCTGTGAAACAAGGCCAGCAACATCAGCTTGCACACAAACCAAACCACCGCACAGCAGCAGCTCTGCTGGGATGCGGTTACATATACTGCTGGTACTGTTGTCTCTATCTGTCTTTTTTAATGAACCCTGGACTGTACAGCACAGTTTCAGGAGCACGGCTAGAGCTGTCGCCTAATCCTTATACAATTGGATGTCTTCATTTGTTAAGGTCTGCCACGCCCAGCACTGTGAATGCAGACCAACAGCCCGTGATGTGCCCAGTGTGTCAGTCATCATCCAGGCTGCTGCTGCTGCCCATGTGCTTCCTCTCAACGCGCCGCACCTGCGTATGACAGGCGGCAGCAGTAGTAGGGCATGCGCTGGCCAGCCGTGCCAGATGTGCACCTGTCGCTGCAGCAACAGGCAGCTGGCGGTCCCACATAAACACAAAGTGAATTTGTGTGCATGCAGTGCAGTGTCCTTTCACAACAGTAGGGAAGAGAGGGGAGGCCTGCTCATCTCGACTGGTTCAGACCTGCAGCATGTGATGCACAGATCATTAAGTGTGCAGGCTGGCACAGTGATGCATTGGCAAGCTACACCGTCTGCCGTGATGCGTCAGCAACAGCCTACTGGGATCATGAACACAGTGAGCGATTGGCGCGAGATTGGACTTGCGTTTAACTGCATCAGCGCCACACCACAGCCAGCATATACAAAATCGACTGCCTCACCCTCACCTGGATGGTCATCATCATATGATGGTGCATGTTGACCATTCGAGCCATGGAGTCAACGCCATAGCGTCAACGCCATCGGTCCCGCTTGACGAAAGCGGAAGGGAGAGGAGCCTCACCTGAATGGTGTGTGTCGATGCGCTGCGCCAGATCGGCCGCTTGCCGCTCTGCACAAGCGCCACCACCTGCGTCTTCAGCAGGTGGCCACGCGCCACCAGCTGGGCGATTGCGGCATCGATGGTGGCTTCCGCGTCATCCGTGAACTCCAGCAGCAAGGGGATGACGCCGTGGTACAGTGCCAGGTGTCGCTGCACCTGAGCGTCATCTGCTTGCAGGAAATGCAGTGGATGACAACGCCAGGGGAGTAGGGACAGCGGGCAGGCTGGGTGAAAGGTGCAATGTGTGCATTGTGTGCAGCGCTCAACTCACAAGGGCTGTGCATGTTGTGCCGTTGCGGAGACTGGTGGGGCCAGTAGAAGCTGAGCACTGGTGTGATGTCCCAACACTACTTGAACTAACCAGCTGGCAGCAGTGGTGCATGAAACAGCCCCTCACTTGTGCAGCACGAGTCACCTGTGAATGCGAAGACCATCTTGTTGGGCCTGTAGTGGCTGAGCAGCGCCGGCATGCCCCCCTTCTTGCTGAACACCAGCAGCGGCGCACCCACGGTGTTGGCCATGGTGGTGCTGTGGTAGGCTGCAGCGCAGGGCAGATGTGGAGCAATGGGCCAGGTCAATCAGCAGGCAGGCAGGTTGCGGTGGGCTTGCATGATACATCTTTTTGTGTTGAGCAGCAGCGGCGTGCTGCTGCAGTGTCGGCAGCTTGTGTGCCGTGGCAGGCTGCAGAGCGGGGCGGAGTGCCGTGAGTGTTGGGCGAGTGCGGCGAGGACCTAGCCGCGCACGCGCCTTGGCCTGAACCGGATGCAGGCATGTTCAGCGGTGGTGCATGCAACGCATCAGTGGGTTGGCTGGGCATGGGTGGTGCTGCGGCAGTGCAGGGTGCAGCAGGACCTGAGTTGCAACAAAATCTGTGCCGTTGACAGGCGTCGCAGCGCCAACAGGCTTGGGAAACAAGCCTGAGCCACAGAGGCATCATCTGTGCCTGAAACAACCGTTGATCGACATGCACCCTCTGAGAGCAAGGGGGCATGTCGCCAGCAAGCCCGCCGCTTGCCTCACTGCTGCTGGCAGCACCGCAGCTGCACAGCGGCGCACACGTCAGGAGAGCCGGCCGCTGCAAGCATGGCGCGCCGTGGGCACCACCGTGACAGTGCGCGCCATGCTTGCAGTGGCCATCGCTCCTGGCGTCCTTGAAAATCGCAGATTGCATAGTTCCCTGACGCTCCAGTCAGCCTGCTCACCAAACATCTCGGAGAGCGCCGCGTCAGATGGCCCGCTTGCGCTGCTGCTGCTGCGCCTGCTTGGCGGAGTCACCCAGTCTGCAGCAGGCACCCGACCAAGCGCAGCGACAGAGAGCGAGCAGTCTAGCCGTCTGGACGCGCACGACATCTGGCAAGTTTGCAGGAACAGCGGCAGCTGACGTGCACGTGGATGCCTGTTGCTTGCTTTTGGCTGGGAGCGGTGTGATGATGCTTGCTGTGATCAGGGCCAAGGCCTGAGCAAATCGCGCTAGTAAAGAGTTGAATTTGGAGGCAAATCTGCAGCCCTGCTGCCAAGCACCCAGGCATGCATGCCAGTAAGGAAGTCTATGTGCTGATGCATGCGCACACACACCAGCCAAGCACGCTGCAACAACAGCTGGCTTGAAGCAGACCCGCAAGCAATGCAGCCACGCCTCGCCCATGCTGTGCTGCTGACGCAGCTGCGTCAGCTTGCACCTTGCGCCCACACCACACCACGTGTTGTCTTTTGTAGCGCCTCTCAGCAACAACGTCAAACTCGCCGATTGCGTGCCGCACCTACCTATGGGCGCCGACTCATCAGTCCCAAAGCGGCGGGCACCCTGCAGAATACACGTTGATGTGCAGCAGTGACAGGTCAGTGCCAAGTTAAAGTTGTTGTGCTGTTGTGACAGCAGCCAGGTGTCCTGGCATGTGCTTGTAGCTGTGTGGCACCGCGCAGCAATGGCTGCGATGCTGTGTACATGCGGTGGTGAGCCCAGGTGTGACCATCATGCAAGGAGAGATGGCAACCATCAGGACAGCTATGATGCCGTCTGTTGACACTGCAGCTTATGCAAGCTGCTGTCCTTAGCACCACAACAGCAGCAGCAGCAGCAGCAGCAACCAATGCAATCAGATGCTGTGCATGTGATGCCGCGTTTGTACTCGCATGCCACCTTCACCTGGTAGCGCGTCATTGCTGCCTCCGTCCTGAGTGCCACAGTACTCTGCACAGCGACCGCCTTGAGCGGGAACTTGCCTGCAAGACATGGCCATCAGGCCACACAGCACGTGGCAGATGTGAAACAGATGTAGCCTGCTGCGACGAGCGCAGCTCCAACGCACCACCCCAGAGACCTGCAGCACATGCACAAACCCTGAGGAGGCGCGCATGGCCTGAGCACTCTACAGGCTGGTGGGTGCTGAGACTTCAAGGAGGCAGCTGAGGCGCATGTGTGTGTGTGTGTGTGTGTGTGTGTGTGTGTGTGTGTGTGTGTGTGTGTGTGTGTGTGTGTGTGTGTGTGTGTGTGTGTGTGTGCTTCTCACAGCGCAGCCACACGTACATGTGTATTGGTGGAGCCGCCCGCGCTCACCGTAGGCAGTCTCTCCGCTGAGCATGATGGCGTCCGCTCCCTCCCGCACAGAAATGGCGATGTCGCTGACCTGCACAGCGAATCAGCACAGCGTGCAGCGCAGCATGCAGCACAGCATGCACATACCACTTCAGCAACGATCAATCGAGCAAAACTGGCCTACAGCCACACATCAAGCCCGTGCTAAAGGCTTGTGAACCAGGACCGAGAGCAACAAATAGTGTGTATTCACCTTCCCCAACAGTTACGCTGCCTTCACACATCAGCAGCAACAGACATCCACACCTGCAAACCGGGCTGGCACCCCACGGACAAAAACACTCTGGTGCATGTGCTGAGCAAGCAGACTGTGGTGTGTGCCATGTGACAGGACACAGCACTGCATGCATGCGAAGGACTGCCCTTCAGCTCACCACCCTCCCGCATGCATGCGCTGCTGTGCGCACCCACGATAAACGACGTTGACGCTGAACGCACAGCAAACACATAGTCAACACCAGTCCAAGCAAGGAGCTTCAGGGGCACCGGCCCTTCCAAGTCCAAGGAAGCACACAAGCTTGATGGCTGCTCATGCACACCCCAATCATTCAGACAACTAGAATGAAGCTGAAGCCCAGCGGGCAAGCACAGCGCGTGCGCACCTCTGCGCGCGTCGGCGCCGGGTTGCTGACCATGCTCTCCAGCATGTTGGTCGCAACGATGACCGGCTTGCCGCGCCGCCGGCAGCCCTGGACGATCTGGTTCTGCCAGTACGGCACGTCTTCCAACGGCAGCTCCGCGCCCAGGTCCCCGCGCGCCACCATGGCGCCATCCACGGCATCCAGGATCTCCTCCAGCGCCTTCACCGAGTCGGCGGACTCGATCTTGGCCAGCACCTGCACAGAGGCCGCCAGCAGTCGATGGGTCCGGCGTCAACAGTCGCTGAGGCCTTGGTGAAGGCCATCACAGGGTCGCAGACTCAATCTTGGCCAGCACCTGCACAGAGGCCGCGCTGGTGACGCACTGCCAGTGTCAATCAATGGGTCCGGCGTGGACAGCGGCCGAGACCTCAGTGGAGGCCATCACAGGGTCAGCGGACTTGATCTTGGCCAGCTCCTGCACGAATCCAAGCCAAGCAGCGGATTGCATGCCATCCGGTGGCAGCTTCCACACGAATGCGCCTGAGCCGTGTCAATTCGCCTGCATGCCTTGGAACGGCACGCGCACTGCTGGCTAGAAGCAGCAAGACATACGCGTTACACATGGCGTGATGCGTCTCCAGGACGGCCGCAATGCTGCACGGCAGCAGCTGCCAACAGCAAGCACCAATCCACACCCGCCACAGCCAGGCCAGCAGCAGCAGCAGGAACAGCAGCAGCATGCAACCCCACACCTTGTTCTCGCTGCCCTGCCGGGGCCACCGCATACTATGTGTAGCAGCCAACAGACTGGGCACAGACTGGACACAGGCAGCTGTGACCCAACATGCTGCACCCTGTGAAGCCAGATGTGCTGGTGGCCGCGTTGCAGGGTGGACACCTCGAGAAGGGAGCGCAGCAGGCCGCCACTTCGCTGCTCAGCAGCAAACGAGCTGCGCCGTCCATCTGCTGCTGCGTTGGCACAGCAGCAGCATATGCCGTCACCCACCCACCTTGACCCTGCTGCCCTGCGCAGCCAGCCACTGCTTGACGTCCAGGATGACCTGTGCGTCCTGCGGCGGGAATAACGGCAAGCAGCAGCCGAGGGCCAGGCCACACACCCGTGTCAGGCGGCAGCAAGGTTCGCCCTCACTGTGTTGGCATGCACAGCATACACAAGTCTCCAAACAGCTTTGTGGTATAGCGTAGGGGAAGCCCGGCAGGGAGAGGCTACGGTGCGGCAAGGCAAAGGCGCACAGAACACTGCATGTTGGATGGCACGCGCTGCGGCGTGCCTTGTGACAGGCATCGCAACAGAGCTGAACATGAAACAGAACACCCACATCCTCAGCTGGCTCATCTACGGCTGGTCCGGAGCGCTGAAGGCAAGCACATCCTGCTGGTGACAAACAGCGAACGGCAGTGCTCGCCAATTCCGGCCCTGCAATTGAATTGCAGCATGAAGACTGCATATGCCCTCAACTTTTCCAAACACCCAGCAACTAAAACCAGAGTGAACCCCAAAGTCAAATCCCTCAAGCCCCCGTCGCCTGACGGCGGCCCCTTCTGCCTGGTGCCACGCAGTAACGGCAGTGCTTGACCAGCATGGTAGCCCCATTTTTTTCTCAGTCCACTTAACAAATCACCCCCTCACCTTGACAAAAGATAGGGCAAAGTAATCCACGCCGGCTTCAACCCCAAACTTCAAGTCCAGCCAGTCCTTGTCGGTGATGGCGGGCAGGGTGGCGGACTTGCCGCGCACGTTGAGGTGGCGGCGCGACTCCAGCACACCAGCATCAACCGCCTCCACCTGCAGCAGCAGCAGCAGCAGCAGCAGCAGCAGTGGGTGAAGCGACATGTGCAGCTGAGTATGTTGGCAGACTAGTTGTGAGTGTTATGTTGGAACCTACCACGCCAGCATCAACTGGCTCCACCTGCAGCAGCAGAAGCAGCAGCAGCAGCAGCAGCAGCGGTAGGTGAAGCAACATAAGTAGTCGGTTGAAAACCTACCACACCAGCATCAACCACCTCCACCTGCAGCAGCAGGTGCTGATGCAACTTCAACCCCAGCAGCACCGCAGCAGCAAGTGCTGATGCAACATCAGCTGGTGCAAAATGATTGCAGACTTGCGACGCATGTTGAGCAGGGGTCGCAACCACAGCAACGCGTCGGAATCAAGGAGCCAAAGGTTCTTGTTGCTGCATAATGTGGCGACAGGTTGTGGCAGGGTGGTCAACATACCCGCCGCCGAAGCTGGGTTGTTTCGACCGGATCTCCGCCCAGATGCACCTGCCGCCATATGACAGATCCATTGAGGGCCACCAGCTCAAAAACATCCACAGCATTGTGACTGGATAATAGAGGTTGCCAACCGGTGATTACGAGCCCTGATGATGTTTGAATTAGCAGCAAGAGCTGCACAACTGAGCCATTGATATCAATTGCTATCTGGAGTCTGTCTTGCCCTGTACTGCTGAGCTTAAGATGTCAAGTGCAGCAACAAAGACCACGAGTATGGTTTGTGTCATTGCCGACCTTCAAGCAGCAGCAACAGACACTGAGGATGAGCTACATGTGACTTTCCACACAGAGGTATCAACAACTCCTGTTGATGGCGCAACAAATGCAGGCCAGCACCATGCTTCATAACCACACTCAACGTCAGCTTAACACGCGACACTACTGTTGCCAGGGCACGCCGGCAACGCCGTGCACACATTTTCAGCAGCTCGACATCGCAGAAGCCTCCAGCATCAAAAGTAAACACACGTGCACTGCTTACCAGAACATCTGTGTCCGTCTTGCCCCTGACCACGAAGCTGATGATGCCGCCGTCCACCAGCAGCTCGTCGCCCACGCTGACGTCATCAATGAAACCGTCATAGTTGACGGACACGCGGCTGCCCTTGCCGGTTTCACCTGCGCCACAGGCAGCAGAACAGACCAAAACAAGACGCAGGACAGGCATCGGCATTGGGCACACTACACACACAGCGCATGCCGCTCGCCGGCTGTGCCTGTCTTCGCCAACCCTGCAGCACAGCAGATACAACAGCAGCAGCACTGGATCAAGGTGACAGACAGGCATGAGCACAGGCAGCAGCAGTACGCACCTGGCTGGTAACACTTCTGGCTTCTCTGTCAGGAAACTCTGGACGGTCAACCTGGGTAACGCTATTCTAACAAGGCACTTGAGACCACCATGCCAGTTGCAACAACAGTGCTGAGGTGCACAGTGGCCATGAGCTTGCACCGTGCGTTCGCATTCTGAGCGTAGCCCTTGTGCCTGCGTACTCTGCTCCTACCCTCAATGATGGTGAATGTGTATTGCTGCCCCGGCTCCAGCAGAACTGGCTCTGCCAGGTCACCCGAGCGCACCTCAGGGCCCTGCAGGCAGCAGAAAAGTTTCAAATTCACGGCAACACATCAAGCGTGAAGGAACTTGCTTGCATGTGTGTACGGTCACCATTGTAAATGGTTTGAGCCACCCCAGGATAAGAACATAGCCAACACATGAACAAAGTGAAAGGAGGATCAACGCAGCGGTCACCATTGCCAATGGATTCAGCCACCCCAGAATAAAAAAATAGCCAACACATGACCATGATGAAAGGAGAAACAACGCAGAACACAATACATCCTGACCACCTGGATGTTGTCTGTCACTCACTGCCCGCATGCAGGTAACCATGGTTTCTTTGCAAAGCAGTCAGCAAACTGCAGGAGGCCCCCTCCCACTGCAACGCTTTGGCCACAAGAAGGGCATAGCAGTAGATGCTGCTTCAGGTGCTGCAAACCTCGCTTCGTGCGTTCTCCACCCAGGGACTAGGCCAACAGCCCCTGTCAGCAGCCAACGGAAGGCACGACAAGAACCCCACAACAGAGGCAGCAACACTGTGCACGGTGCAGCCGGCTCTATCTGACAGCCGTTAACAGGTAAGCCTTTACTTCTGGGCCCATTAGGACTCACCTTTGAGCCAGCAGAGTTGCAACACAGCCCCTAACGGTCGTAGTGTCCGCTGACACCAACTGCAGCTTGCAGCAGCCGCACAGCGCAACAACCTGCTATCAGCCTCATTCAGCTTGTGCACATGTCCACGCCACAAGTAGCTGGGTGCTTCGGCCGCTGGCGCCCCACCTTGGTGTCCAGCATGGTTGCAACGCAGCCTCTGCCGGTCTCATTGTAGGCACGCACCAGGTCGATCACTGCCTTGTGTGAGTCATGGCTGCCATGGCTCATGTTCAGCCTCGCAACAGACATGCCTGGGGATACATTGCAAGATGCAGCGGCAGGCGTTCAATCCGCCCAAAGCAGCAGCCAGGTCGGCCGTCAGTGTGGCCATCGCAACAGCTGTGGCTGCTTGCAGTGCTTTTGCGATGTGCGTTCCCAGGCAATGCCGTTGGACTGCTGCTGCTGGCACAGGCGCCGACGTGACGCCCAGCAACAGTGGAGAGTAGCAACAGGAACTGTGCCAACCTCTGCGTGCTAGCATGCAGCGCTGCAACACCCCATGCTGTACACATGCCTTGTGCTGAGTTAATGCAGCGCTGCATGCTAGCACGCAGAGGTTGGCACAATTCCTGCTGCTACTCTCGCTGTTGCTGGGCGTCACGTCGGCGCCTGAGCCGGCAGCAGCAGTCCAACGTTGCATGTAAGCTTTGCTGACGCGCCCCACTCGCTGCGACGCCCACTTCATGTAATGCAGGGCACGACTCACAGCAGTCCTGATTCCTGCCACAACTGCACACCTGCATCTGCTAGCTTGAACAGCTCTTCCCGGCTGCTGGTGGCTGGCCCAATGGTGCACACCAGCTTTGTTTTGCGGTGCCAGCTGTTGCTGCTGACATTGCTGCTGCTGCTGCTGCTTCTGTAGGTGCCTGTGCTCAGGTCCCCTGGGTAACCTCCAGTACTGCTGTAGGCCTGCCTGGACCTGTCAGATTGGCAGCACGTGGCATTTGAATTGCAAGAATTCAATTTCATTTTCCGTGAGTGCGCTGCACAGTAGCCTTGTGCTGATTGTTGTGCATGCAAATGCCTGCCATGAGCAATCAACCACTGGTGCTTGAAGTGCAGGACAGGAGCAGATGGTAAGTGTATTGGTTTGATGAGTGAAGCACACAAGGTGTTAGGCCACGCACCGTGCATCCTTTGTGGGCAGGTGGGCTGCAAAAGCGTCCAAGCTGTACTCCTGTTCGGCAAGGATGCTCTCTATGCTGTACGCGTGCACTCTGCTAAGCGTCCGCCTACACAGCAGCAGCAGCAGCAGCAGCAGCAGCAGCAACAGCAGCAAGAATATGTACGCAGAGAGCCGCAAGGAATCAGCTGCGGGTAGGGGTTGCGACTAGATCCTGTATAGCCGTAGATCGAGAGTACAAGCCCTAAGCAAGCCCAGCAGCTCCATTAACAGCCTACCTGACGCAGCTGTTGGCCAGGAGTTTTGAAGTGGAGTTACGTAGCGGCTGGCTGACAAAGCTACGTTCGCAGCAGCTCCAGCTGAGGGACTGACCGTGCAGGACCATCCTTGGGGCAGCCCTAGTTCAGCGCGCTGGCATCAAGGCGCATCCAGCTAGTTAACTTTTCAAAAACGTCAACAAATACAACGTTTTGCAGGTCAGACTGGCCATCACTCGTGCCAGGAGTTCTGTTTATTTAATGACAATCCTCAACCAGGGTTGTGGTGCGTCTTTCTGATTTCAGCGCCACTAAATCCTGTTATCATCTGGTTACATGCGGAGTGTGGCACGCTCATTACTGACCATTGCGGTGCCCGCTCATGCTGCCTTGATGCTGCTGTCAAGGAGTGCATCTTGTCTGCACCGCGTGCTGGCTGCGCATCAAGGCCCGAACAGCTTAGGAAGTGGCAAAACTCGCCGTTCATCACTCACCGCTCTCGTGCCTGCTGCAGCTGCTTCCACCTCTGGTGCGCCCATGTGCACTGTGGTACACACACTTGATCCTGCTCAGGCCGCATACTCTGGTGAGCAGTTGAAGTTGCCTCACGCCCTATAACTTGCCACAGGGATGCTTGAGGCTGAAGAAGACCGCTATGATGGTATAATAGTCAAGCCAGACAGCCTTCCAGCAGACCCAGGCACCTTCAAGGCAGCGCTGGAGGAGTCTCTGCAGGTGGGCAGCCAGCCATGCAGCAGCAGCAGCAGCAGCAGCAGCCTTGGTGCCTGAGTAAAGCAGCATGTTTACGTTGGCAACTGCTGCACAAGGAGTCGCAGATGCACAGCACAGCTGCTGCTCCTGCAGCTGCCGGGCTTTTATGCAGTGGGTGGCAACAGCCTGGCGACAGGCGGCCTGTTCAACCGGTGCATGTCCTGCAGGGACAGCAAGCAGTGCGCTGTGTCCATGGAACTGCTGCTCTCATGTGACGCCCACATGCCTTCGTCTGATGCGCGCTACCACAGGCTTGGACCAAGCAGGGAAAGCGGGGCATCTGGCTCAGAGTGCCCATTGCTCTGTCGCAGCTCATCCCAGTGGCAGTGGAGCCTGGCTTCACCTTCCATCATGCAGAGAAGGTGGGAGCAGCAGCAGGACATGGACAGCAGCCGCAGCAAGCTGTGGCTCAAGCCAGCTGCTACCGGCAACTGAGAGCTGAGTGCTGCTGAGGGGGTCAAGTCATGCATTGTGTGCAACAGCACTTGCAGCAAACCATGCACAGCACGCGCTGAACTTCAACAACCAGAGCTGCAGCTGTGTGGCCCGTTGAAGGCAGTCAATAACTGCAACTGCCGATTCAGTGTGTGTGCATTGCTGTATCTTGGAGAGGAAATGTGCATGCCGCTGCAGCACTCGTGCCATGTGACTGTGCTTGTCAGTGAGGTTGCTCCTGTTGGCCGCACTCTTTCAAGTCACCTAAACCCTAAACCTAAAGTCACCACTTCACCTCACAACTGCCATTGTTGCTGCTGCTGCTGCTGCTGCTGCTGCTCAGGACTATGTCATGATGACCAAGTGGCTGCCACAGACTGAGAACACGCTGCCACCCAACGCCTCTCACCAGGTGCAAAGTCTGGCAGCACCAGCAGCAAATATGTAGTGTATTTTCCGTCCATCATATGACATTCAAAGGCTACTTTGTAAAACGCCTTGTATAAAAAATTTTACAAACAACACCAGCACGTCACGGCTGCGGTCTGCACTTGATAACGGCCGCTTGCGGCAGTGCTACTCTTTGTGGGTTGGCTGCGCTGCCTGAGCGCAACGTGAGCGCAAGCTCGTGCGCAGCCCCAGGCATGGTGCCAGCTGGCTGCGGTCGCCATCTGCACCTTATCATCCCTTGGGCATGTTGTGTGCGGCATTGTGTGCGCTGCTCTGGTTCGCAGGGTTGGTGCTGTTGGCTGACGATGGTCGGCAGGAGGCTAGCTTCCTATGGCGCTGTAGATGCATCCACTGCTGCCGTGTTTGCTGGTGTAGGCGCCGTGGTGGTGACCGCGCGGCAGGAGATGCTGGTCAGGTGCAGGAGGCGCAAGTTTCCCGCGGCAGTGTGCACGCTCTCACAGAGCCGCACTGCTGCACTGCTGCCCTGCTGCCGTGTGTGCAGGTCGGTGTGGGCGCCGTGGTGGTGAATGCGCGGCAGGATATGCTGGTGGTGCAGCACGCGCAGGTTTCCTGCGGCAGTGTGCGCGCTCTCACAGAGGCGCACTGCTGCCCTGCTGCCGTGTGTGCAGGTCGGCGTGGGCGCCGTGGTGGTGAATGCGCGGCAGGAGATGCTGGTGGTGCAGGAGGCGAACGGGCCGCTGCGCGGCCAGGGCTTCTGGAAGATGCCCACAGGGCTGGTGCAGGAGGGCGAGGACCTGGTGGATGCAGTGGAGAGGGAGGTGCTGGAGGAGACGGGGGTGAGGTGAGGACGCGATGAGGCCAGGCGCTGCTGTGCAGCCCGCCATACCAGGTGCATTGCGGCACAACGCCCTCTTGGCAGCCTGAATGGCTGATGTTGTAGGCGCGGGTGCGAGGGAGGTGCTGGAGGCAGCCCTGCAAGGTGAGGAGCGCGCAGCAAGCACGCAGCGCGTATCTTGAACAATCCGAGCGCCTTGCAACACGCCGTTCCCCTGGCAGTTGGGTTGACTGGCATCATGTGGCGCAGCAGAGAGGGAGGTGCTGCAGGGAAGTGGAGGCAGGCGGGAAGGACGCCAATGCAGTTGAAGGCTGTGGATGTATAGTTTGTCTTCTGCGGGGTTCTTTCTGCACTGCGTGCCAAGCAGTGCTGATGGTGTTGCACGCCAGGCCATGCTGCAGGAGGTGATGGCACAAGGCTGATGCAGAGGATGACATGCAGCACAGAGATGTGCATGAGCAGGCAAATGTTCATGGTCGGCTGGACATCTGAGTGTATACTGGGGCATCGACATTCCTGCTGCTGCTGCTGATGCTGCCGTGGTGGGGCGTGCAGGGCCAAGTTCAGCGGGCTAATAGCCATCCGTCAAGCGCACGGCTTCATGTTTGGCAAGAGCGACATGTTTTTCTGCTGCGGGCTCACACTGCAGGAAGGCTCAGATACAGGGCAGCAGCTGAAAGCATGCGTGAGTCCCAGAATGGTGTCAAGCAGTATTCATTGTTGTCATGTGACAGTGCATACGCGGCCAGCAGCTGTGCGTGTATGGTACTGCTGCACAGTCTGCTGGTACAGCGCAGCTTTTATGGATGGCCAGCTGTCGAATGATGGCTAGCTGTCGCATGATGGCCAGCTGTCGAATGATGGCCAGCTGTCGAATGATGGCCAGCTGTCGAATGATCGCCAGCTGTCGAATGATGGCCAGCCGTCAATGATGACGTTGACGGCCGGCACCTCCTGGCGCTTTGTGGGGTGGCTGGCACAAGCAGCGGCTGTAGTTGTTGCAGGACTGACTGCACGACACCTGGTTGCACTGGCTGCGCTGTCAGAGCACAGTGGTGGTAGCTGCTGCCAACAGGCACAGCATCCGCCCTCAGACACTTGCCTTGCCTCTTGGAATCAGGAATAGTAACAAGTCATTGCAATCCATGGCTTTCCTTGCCTTCTGACGGAATTGCATGTGCTTGCAGGAGCGCGAGATTGCAGCCGTGAAGTGGATGCCGGTGCAGGAGTACACCTCGCAGGCCTACTTCCAGAAGCTGCCGGCCGCGTACCACACCATGATGGAGCGCTGCGTTGCATGGGCGCAGGGCAGGTACAGAGGCATGACAGGGCGTGTGTTTGAAGGCAGTGCAAGCAGGCCGCGGCAAGACTTGCTGCTGTGGGGTGACCTGGACGACGGACCTGCTGCTGCTGCTGCTGCTGCTGCTGCTGGTGATTGCGCAGCAAAGGTTGCAAGGGTTGCAGATAATGGTGCTTGTGACAACGGCAGTGTTGTTGAGGTTGGAGAGGGGCGGACGGCTGTGGTAGCTGCCAACGGTCTGCTCAACTAACGCTGTGAGCTGGAGTTGAGCAGCGGTTTGGAACCTAGTAGTAGTGTAGCGTGCTGCTGTGTGTCAGTGCACATTTGCAGTGCAGGTGTGTCACTGGTCATGTTAGTGACGTCTGCTGCACTTCCACAGCAGTAGTTATGCAAAGCCATTAAAACTGTGGAAGTATGTGAGTTGAGTGCGATGATCCTGCAGGCTGCCCATTTGTCGGCTTAGTGGGGTTGCATCTGTAGGTGGCTGTCGCTCATGTGTTTGTTGTCCATTGGCCATTCAGTGCATGCCTGCTGACATAGTGCCTGGGACAGTTCAAACCACTGTACTGGGAGTGCTGGAGTCCTGCTGGGATTCACTCCACATGTACACAGTACTGCTGACCGTGATTAAGCACGTCCCGTGTCCACACGGTGTTTCAGATGACGCAGACTATGCTTGTATGTTGTTGTTGGCTGCAGCGGCGCTTGCGTTCGTGGCAAGCACCACTGGAGCTGACAGCAGGTGCTGCTGCGCATGCACATGTACACCTGCCCTCTTTTAATTCGCGACCGCTGGTACCGCATGAAGTAGCGCCTGTGGCCCGCAGGGTGCTGATGTGCACAGCACGATGCGAGTCCCTAAGTCACTGGATGTTGCTACACGCCTTGCTGTGCTGGGCATGTTTTGTTTCAGACCGCCAGCCGTATCGAGTGACTCTGACATGTGATTGATCCCAGCCGGCTGCTCTAATGAACATGATCATGTGCAGGAAGGAGGACCAATGCATCACGCATGGCAGCTCACAGCAGTCATGTGGCATGCTACTGCAAACTGTGCAGACGAGCTTCTTGATGACTGCGTCTCCCACAGCAGCCACTGGCCAGTGCTGCACGTGCGTGTGCTGCAGTTCGTGCGCTCGCATCAGATAGCTGCACTACAGAGTGTTGTGCGAGCTTTTTGCCTGCAGAGCTTGCCACTGGCTCCCCAATGTCAAAAGGAGCAGCACTTTTACACACCAGCAAAAAAGCAAGCAAGCCAGCAGTGTCTCCCCACCTCTGCATGCCCCAATGTGCAACGCCAACCATATTTTTTCCAAGTTGTGAGGTGTGGGAGTTGGCCACTTGGTGTGCGGCAGCAGGCGCCTCCTCGTGGCCTGGGCGGTGCGCGGTCCGGAATTGTGCTGCTGCGTGTTGGTGGTGGCAGCCCTGCAAGAAATACCACATGTGCTTGGCACGAGGCTGTGGAAATCAAGCCAGGATGCCGTGGTCTTGTGCATTGGTTCATGGCGGTGCAGCTCATAGTGCGGCAAAGAGAATGCGCGCAACGCATGAGGGGGTCGGGTAACTCTGCTTTTCCTTGCTCTGCCTTCCTGCTAGGTCACAGCGCTGCTGCTCCTAGCAATGCGGAATGTATATATACGTAGGGGTGCGCACCATGTGCTGATGCAAATCTGTAGTGGTGTGCCTTATCACATTAGCAACTGCGCCTCTTTCCGCCCCGGTGGGGCGCGGGGCCGATGGCGCTGATGCTATGGCTTGAATGGGTAATATGATGATGATGATGATTAGCAACTGCGCCGGACTACACCACCTGCCATCGACAAACGGTGTGAAACAAAAAATTGTGTAGCGTGTTGGACGCAGCGGGCACAGCAGCCACAGTTGAAGCCTGGCGGCACAAACTATAGGGTGGATAGCAACTGTGCTTGCCATGCGCGCTTACAGTGCTGCAGTATCCTGTGGCATGTCATGACCTGTTGACGGAGCGCAATGAATGTAGCCACTGGCTACATTCCTGGGGCCGATGGCGCTGATGCTATGGCTTGAATGGGTAATATGATGATGATGAGTAGGCTACTGCTTGAGGCTGCGCGCACGTGAACAAGGCACAATGCATCATTGGCTCTTAAAAATCACAGCAGCAGTTGCTCCATGCATGTGGGTGGGTGGTGGGCATTTGGCATGTATCGAATGCTAGTGCCGGGTCCTTTCACAGCAGCGCCAGCACACATCAGCTGCAGCATTGTACAGTGGGTGAAGCCAGGGTTGCTTGCATGCGTAGTCACTGCAACACAGATTTGCATGGCGGGGTCAAGGGGCTCTGCTTCTCCCTGTTTGGTTTCCCTGCTAGCTTAAAGTGCTGCTGCTTGCCACAATGCAACACGTGCACACCGTCGACCCAGCAAAGCAAGGCAAGGAATGGCTTTGTAACCCGGCCCCTTCGTGCAATGCCGTGCATGCAAGCGAGCTGACACCCCCCATGGCCATGCATCACAGTTGGCCAGCGCCCAGGCATTACACAGGACCAAGCATTGTGTGTGGTGTTCGGGACGCAAGCCTGTCAGCCGCTTGGTAAGGATTTGCAGGAAGACAAACTTTACAAAGACAATGCAGCAAATGCGGCACTCACATTGCTAGGATGGGACCCCCGCCACCATGGCTGAACTGTCTTGCATCATTGCGGCCGCGAACGGCCGTCCATGGCAGCACAAAGGAGCGCATGCAGCTGTAGCCGTTACAACTAGGGAGTGACTCTGTAACCATACGGGAGTGACTCCCTCACACAAATCACCTGAAGGTACCGTACTAGTGCTGCGCAGGGTAGCGTCTCACAGCGGTCACACTGATTTCCTATCAAGACAAAACTTGGTTGCAAAAATGCTCTGCAGTGTACGCAGCATCATCATTATATTACCCATTCAAGCCATAGCATCAGCGCCATCTTGAAGTCTGCCGTCATGCATGTGCTGCCAGCAAGACAGACCAGCCAGCTGGTCGACTCCGGCATTGTTTGGAACAATGTCCCTGTGCCTGTTGTATTGGAGTACTGCTATCTTGGCCTGTGGTTCAACAATACCTGTACATGGACCACACATTTTGAGAAGATGCTGGCTAAGGTGCTACGTGTGAAGGGTGCGCTCATGCCAATTTGGAAGAACCGCAGCATCAGTGTGGAGGTTGAACGCATACTATTGCTGACGTGTGTCCGTCCCATTGTTGCAATATGGCAGTGAGGCTTGGTTTCCGTCCACAGCTAGGCAACTGCAGCTGATTGACAAAGTGCAGACAGACATCATCAAATGCGCAATGCGCTCTGGCAAGGAGCGCACATGCTCTTCAGCTCTATTGGCAGAATGGGGTGTGAAACCGTTGCATATGTGGCTTCATCAGAGGGCTTTATGGTACTACTACAGGATTGAGCGTATGCTGGGGGTTCGGCTGCCAAATCAAGTGTTTACAGCTGAATGGAGGCATCCTAGAGGTGCTGTGGCGGTTACACCGTGGCACAAGTATGTGCAGAGCCTGCTGTGCAAGTATGGTGTGAATGTTGTGACCGCGGAAGGCAGAGCCAGTGCGTGCAAGAGCCATGTCAACAAGCAGGTCAGGACACTGCATGCTGAAAGGATTGCATATGAAACGTTGGAACACTCCACTCTGAGTCGGTATGTGGCTCATGTGCATCCCACTCATGTTGATGCTATGGGTTATTGAATTGCTTTTGCGTGTTCGTATGGGTTGTCTGTGTGTACATGAGCGTACTAGTCAGTTTGGCGGTCGCAGAGCCAACTCCACTTCAGGATGTCCTTGTTGTGGTGCAGAAGTTGAGTCTTTGTCACACTTTTTGTTTGATTGCCCTGCTACTTCTGCTCAGAGGTATAGTATGTTTGCTGAGATCAGATCTCTGCCTGGTTGCGCTGAAAAGTTGCGCAGCGTTTTGTCCATGGCTGATTCGTTAATCAAGGTGTTGCGTTTTGTATCTGATGATATTTGGGGCAGTTCTGAAAGATGTCGGATGGTGTCACCGTGTATTGCTGCTTTTCTTGTCAAGTCTTGGGATGTGCGCAATGCATGCAAACATTCTGGAGCAGTGCTCCCTCCTCTTTCCGCCCCGGTGGGGCGCGGGGCCGATGGCGCTGATGCTATGGCTTGAATGGGTAATATGATGATGATAATGATGATGATGATGATGATGATGATGATGATGATGATGATGATGATGATGATGATGATGATGATGATGATGATGATGACGATGATGATGATGATGATGATGATGATGATGATGATGATGATGAGCGCCATCGGCCCCGTGTACGCAGCATGTGTAAGCTGATCTACACACCCACATACTTGCCACTCCTTCCAGGAGGCAAGGTCACGCCCACATGACATGCAACTTTTTGTTGGCAGGTGTGCGAGCAGGGTCGCGGGAGCGCTTCACGCCCCTGAGGGACAGGACGGCCCTGCAGCTGCGTCACGCTCAGTCATCACCTCCTGAGGCAATGCAGTCCGGGGTGCATGATGCCATAACACTCCATTGGGCGCCTGAGCAAGCCCAACTCTGGCGCCAGCGGCCGCAAGCGTCACAGCTGGTTGTGCGGCAGTGGCAGCACCAGCTGTCTTCACCACAATAGGGCGCGCGACATTTGACTGTGCAGCAAACCTGATGTTCGCGAACCTGATGTTCGCAATAGGGCAGACTTTCACAGACAACAGCACAACAAACCTGATGTTCGACATAAGGCAAACTTTCATATGGCTTGAACAGGTAGTATGATGATGATGAAGGCAGACTTTCAGACAGCCTTGCACGAACTCACCAAGCACTGGGGTCACCTTGCACGCTGCTGCGGTTGAACATAGGGCAGATTGTCAGACAGCCTTGCACGCACTTACCAAGCACTGGGTCACCTTGCACCAACACCCACAGTGCCGATCGGCACTTTGGGTGCTGGTGCAAGGTGACTTCAGTGCTTGTTGAGTTCGTGCAAGGCTGTCTAAAAGTCTGCCCTATGTTCAACCGCATCAGCGTTGCCGCTGTTGATGAAGGTTGTGGCTGGCACTGCCCAAGCCAGCACACCAGGCTCAGCAGTCCCTGCTTGCCACATATTGTAAGTATCGGTGCCCCCGAAGCAATTCTCTGGACTTGGATGCTTGCTACGTGCTCATCAGTACAACCAGCGGCGCAGTACAGTGGGTGGAGCCAGCTTTGCTTGCATGCGCAGCCTTGCATGCAGGGGTAGGGTGGCACTGTGGGCTTGCCTTTTCATGCTAGAGTGCTGCTGCTTCTTCACATATTGTACACATATGCACCTCTGGCACGCTGTGGCCTGCCACAAAAGGTACCAAACGCTCACCCAAGCTCGTAACCTTGCGGGCCAGCCCTGGCTCAATGTGCTTATTACCAAATACCAAATACCAAATACCAAATACCAAATACCAAAGTAGGGCCACAGGCCCACCCACTAAGGAGCCAAACAAGGCTCATGGGGTCCCACAACAGCCAAGGAGTACCAATCCAACCAACTAATCCGAGGCCTCAACAAGTTCTGAGGATTCTGTCTCTGAGGCACTAGTGTCACTTGGGAGCACAGCAAGCGCCATAGCCGGATCATTTCTAACAAGGAGACAATAGTAGAAAAGCAGCAACACTACTCTGCCTCTGCTGCATAAAGTCAGCCAGACATCGTCCAAGAGGGCTCACAGCTGGGCTCTGCCACCCTCCAAAATCAACAAACAGCCGCCAGAAGCGATCGCGAACAACCTGATATGCGTCACACTCAAACACAAAGTGAAACTCATCCTCAACTTGGCCAGCACCGCACCGAGAGCACAGTCGCTGTGGCCTGGGTAGCATAGAGTTATCAGCCCTCTCCCACCGACTAGTAGCCACACGCAAGTTATGCGCACCCAGACGAAAATTTTGCGTTAAAAATTTTGCGTTTGCGTGTTTAAACGCATCAAAGATGACAGGTGCATCTTGTTTAAGCCAGCTGTGTTGTGCACATAATCTGGGCACCAACTTAATGGTTTCGTCAAATCAAGCTCATCAAAAGGGGAGCATGCAAACCAGTTCTCATAGGTAGCGTGCATGACAGTATCAGACCCAGCTACTCTGGGCACTATGGGAAAGCCAAATCCAGAGGCTGTCCAGTAGTTGTCCAGAAGGGGCCTGCTGCGCATCCGCAGCAACTTGCTCTGGATGGCTGCAGTGCAGTGAGGCTGAGTACGCTCAAAACATGCAGATTGTGCCGTGGAGCTTGGTTATGTCCGAACTGTACATGTCTGTGGTTTTAGCCTTTTCAGGCCTCCACTTCACTGTGTGCGGACCAGTGTGCTAGGCACAGCACTACAGCTGTTACAGCGGCCAACATATGAGCAGCGGCAATCATACTGTTCCAGAACTAGTTATACTTGAGCCAAATATGCGTTGAATGCTTTTGAAAGGGTCCAACTGCCGCTGCAGGCCCTGCAACAGGCTAACCCTGAACCCCTCAGGTCTGGTGACAATTGCCCGACGCATAGGGCCAATGCCGCTCCCGGTGTTTGATTGAGAGACGATCTTGTCACTAAACTTGCGATTTAGGTTGTGAAAACACTACGCAGGCCCTTCTGATATATGTCCTCTTCAGCTGTCCTTGCTGCTCCTGGCCGTGACATCTGGCAGCTCACTGCTTGAAATGTGGATTTAGTTTGAAACGAAAAGCTGGTTCTGGCAGCCTCTATGATGAAGCAGAAACTTTTCAAGATGCCAGCGGACAGGTGTACACCAGGCGTTGCCCCCGCTGCCTTGACTTAGATCCTCGTTCTAGAACACAGTTTAAAAAGCATCATGGCCTTGGTAAATGCCCACTGCGGCGTCGTGCAGACGCCGTTGAGGTACCTGTGGATGCTGCAGCTGCAGGTGAGGCAGGCAGGCAGGCAGTATACGTAGTAGTGAGGACTGTTACACATCCGCTTCGAAGCCGGTGTTGCAGCCTATCTACCCACAGCAGATACGCATCACAAGTACCTCTGCAGGCAGGAGATTGGTGCCAGCCTGCAGGGCGTGCATGCCTCAGCTGGGCGTGCATGCCTCCCCATTGGGCCTGGCCTGCTTGCTAGCAGGCAATTGCCGGTGCCTGATTGTAGTTCTTCATTCACAAGCATGTGTTCATCTCGCTGACACTGTCGGTACACCTCTGCAGGTGACATGCAGCTGGATGATGTGCCTGAGCCTTTCACAGTATTGCCTCCAGCTGATGAGCTGGCAGCAGCAGCGATGGCGGCAGCGGCAGATGAGGTCTGGTTCGATGCTGCCGAGGATTGGGCATGCCTGTACTCTGCTTGAATGAGGTCCTGGTATATGGCCATCGCCTCAGCTGTGACATCAGCATTCTGCTGCTCAGGATTGTCTGCTGCGCAGCAGACAATCCTGAGCAGCAGAATGCTGATGTCACAGCTGAGGCGATGGCCATATACCAGGACCTCATTCAAGCAGAGTACACAGCACCTGAGCTCAGGAAGATCTTTGGGGTGAGTGAGGATAACAAGGTTGGCAGATATGCTGTACGACGGTACTGCTGCAGCTGCACACTAGTTCATGCAGTAAGTTTTGCACACGTACACCGCCCAGGCTGCCTGCTTTGTTGACATTTATTGTGGTTTAGATTGCAGCACAAGGGTCCATGCATGTGTGTGCCTGACAGCAATGGCAATTGACATCCCAGTACGGTAGGCACTACGGCATCACCACACTGTCCGATTTTCCAAGGTTTTCACCTCCAGCTTGCTGCTTGTGTGTACCGTCTTATTGCTGGCCTGGCGTGCAGGAAGAGCTGTACGCTGCTCTTGTGGCTGCTATGCCTGGAGCTGAGGCAGGAGTGGCTGCAGCTGCAGCTATGGCTGTTGACAGTCCTGCACATCAACAACAGCAGCAGCAGCATGCTCAGCTGCAAGACCTCTTGCAGCAGCAACTGCAGGAGCTGCTGGATCAGGAGCAGGAACGACTTGAAGAACAGCATGAGCAGCAGCAGTGTGCAGCAGCAGACGCAGATGGATGGGACACCAGCTCCATAAGCAGTGGCGACTCTGGTGTAGAAGTGAGCCTTGAGGACGAAGGCACTGCTGTAGACATGCAGGATCAAGGGCTCCCAGTCGATATGGGCAGCTCAGCTGGTGGCAGCACAACCAAGGCAGGCAGCCAAGCAGAGTGGTACAGGGGTCATTTGAAGGACCCTTTGTGGGCTTGCCAGGGGGAGAACAGCAAGTTGCAGATTCACCAGGCTGCCCAAGCCTGCCAAGCAACGCGCAGCAGGCAAGCCAGAGGGCGCAGGCAAGCGCAAGCGTAAGCAGCGTCAGCCTCAGCAGCGTCGGCGCAAGGGGCGCGGGGGCCGGGGTGGGCAGCATGAGTCAGAGGACAGCGAGGCAGGGTCGGACAGCAGTGACGGCGGCTGGGATTCAGAGGTGGGTAGTGGCAGTGATGGGGGCGATGCAGCTGCTGAAGAGCTACTGGCTGAACCTGAGGCATTCCTGCACGAAACAGGGGGCAATGACAGCGGTGCGACAGCACATGCTGCGAGTGCTGCTGCTGCTGCAGCAGCAGCAGCAGCAGCAGGCCGCGCCGGGGCAGATAGCAAGGGTGGCCGTCAGCGCAACAAGCCACAGCGGTACAGGGATGACACTTAGCTTGCGCAGCCGTGGACCGCTGCTGAGACGTTGTAGTGGTTGCAGATAGCACTTGACGCTTGTGGGCTTGACATGCGTGTTGCGCAGGTGTTGACAGCAAACACTGATGCAGCTTATAGCAACACACTGGTGTAGTGTAGATGCTGCTTAGTGCTGTGCAGAGTGTGCTTTCGTGCAACTGCTTACTTAAATTTGTACTGCAGACTGGTGCATGCAGTACACACTGCGTTCAATGCAGCAGTGCTGCACAACTGCAAGGCATGATTCCCAGCAGCGCTGCCTCGTGTTCAAAGCATATTGGGTGGCACTTAGCACCACGTGTATGCGTGGACTTGTGTCTTGCATGCATGCTACACCGCATTGCTGCAGGCCTGCTTTGTTGTTCCTGCAGGGGGCTGAGTGATGATCCTGCAGGGGCCTGAGTGATTGACTGGGGCCTGGGAAGCCTCGTATGTTGCATATCGATACATTTGTAACACAATAGCGTGCAATCTAAGCGTGGTGTGCTCATCCATAGGTGCATCCATATCTCGTACACGCCATCCAGAGCAGTACGCTCGGTCCTGTGGATAGGGTCGGATCTGGATCGCTCCTGGACGGGCGGTGACCGCCTGTGGACAGCCTTGTGGACGGCCTGCTATGGGCGACTTCTGGATGACTTGTGGATTTGCATTTCCCATAGTGGGGGTTGGCTGGCAAGTCCTGCCACTGCTGGTACAACCATGCTTGGAAAGCACTCTGTACATTGCTCAAATCAGAGGCATCAAGGCAATAGCAAGCCAACCATTGAGTCAGGAATGTCTGCTAGCGTTCCTGTATGGGTATGTAGCGTACTCACAAAAGCCCGAAACTGCCAAAACCACAGCGACCTCTGCCTGCCCTCAGAATGACTGGCTAAACGCTAAACTGTCGCGATTTTAGCGTTTAGCGTAGTTTAGCGTCGCGTTTAGCGATGGCCCTCTGGACCGCTGTACACCTGCTAAACTCAGAACCCTGCCAGTGTAAACCCGACATTTGCTTTATTCAGGTGCGATCGCCCTGTTAATCATCGTAAAGCTTTTCATAATGGATACTTGATGTTGCAGCGCGGAACCACAGGCCAAAACGCTCAGATCGCCATAAAAGACAGATACCAGGCGCCGAACTCATTATGCGCAAGTTTGGAGTTCTGTAGCGGCCGTTGATCATCGCGTGGCCAGTGCGTTTGCTTAGTTCAAGATGTCAGATGCTGCCATTGCTCAAGGAACCCTTGATGCCGACATCATAGAGCAGCAGACATCAGCGCTGGGTAGCTAGCTTGCTGCCATTGCTGTTGTTGTTGCTTGCCTGGCTAGCTAGCTAGCCAGGCAAGCAACAGCAACAGCAATGGCAGCAAGGGCGGCCGGCCCAAGATCCAGTGAGGGAGAACTTCATAGTCACTGGAAGCTTAGACAGCAAGGCTAGACGGTGCCCTGTTAAGTGCAAGCATTGCGGTACAGCCTTTACAGCAAGCCAAGCAGAGACACAGAGGCTGCGGGAGCACATACTGTCCAAATGCAACATTTAGAACAATCATGTAGTTAGTTTAGAGCGTGTTTTTGAGCGGGAACGGTAACGAATTATTGGTCCAGCGGGTTTAGCGAGTTTAGCGGAGTTTAGCGTCAGCAGTTTAGCGCATCGCGGACCCCCAATAGGTTTAGCCGGTCACCCTGCCTGCCCTGCTCAACACTGCTGGTGTAGGCCCTCAGACTCAAATCCCTGTTCTCCTGCATAGCAAGAAACAACCAGTCATTGGGGGGCCGTGCAACCACTCGGTGCCACAGGTCCCAGCAAGCTGTGAACCATCCACTGACTAATGGTCGGCAGCCAAACTCACGCAGTAGAAGCTGCTTGCATGTTAATTTGCGCACACGACCAGCCACCATGCGCAAGAACATCAATTGCACCACCTGCATGTCATTGCTGAGAGCCTTGCCAACACCGGCCGGCCCATTGCCGCAACCATGTAGCAGTGCAGGGCCCCACACTTCAGAGCAGCAGCCCAAGATGGGGGACACGAGTGAGTTGAACAGATGCACCTGCAGACCAAGGCCGGTGATGTTGTGATCAGAGCAGCGCGAGCGCATGGCCCACATTGCCCGAGAACCAGCAGCTGCAAGGGACGAAACACACGCTGCAACACCCTTGGTCTCATGCAACACACACCCTAGGTAACGGAACTCGCTAATTACAATATTAAGAAATCGATAGAGGTGTTGTGTGCTTGCATGTGGGGGGGAGGGGACGGACGAGGAGGATGACCACAACTGCAGGTGAGCACCACGTTCCTGCTGTTTTGATTTGTCGGGTGAACGAGGCTTGTGTTGCTATGGGGTGAGCCTGCTACCTTCCAGGCTCAGGATGAATGCACAGAACTTCAACCGGATGAGACAGCAGCCGTAGCAGCAGCAGCTTGGGCGTGTTACAAGACAACAGCAGCAGCAACAGCAGCAGCCAGTGTCCGGCAGTGTACGCAGTCATGGCAGCAATTGCTTCCATGCCAGCATCACATGGATGTTGGTCCCAACATTCGTGTTTTTCCAGCAACTACAGCAGCACCAGCAGCAGCTACAGCAGCAGCAGAACAGTTGTAATGAACAATGAACAACATCATTTCAACATGTGCTATGCTAGTACAGCAGTGGGGAGCACCTGGCTAGCAGAGTGCCCACTGCGTATGCACAGTCACATTTGTTGTTGCTTACTTCAATCATCAACATCTGATTGTGTGTACATGCTGCTGCTGCGTTTTGCTGCGAGTGTTATTGTCATGACGGGCTCCGACATGGGGTCTACTGGTGTAGCAGCCTTACGAGTATGCGTGTGTGGAAGCGTAATGGAAAAGAGGTTTGTTAACCAATTGATAAGCCTGAGGCCCAGCTTAAGCTGTTGTAGACCGCCTACGTTGCGAGGCCAGCGTAGTTCTAACATGGCAGTACAATGTCACATTGACTGCCGCGTGTCCTCATACGAACGTATGAGTCACTTAGTCTAATCATCCAATACATGGATAGTAACAGGTCCTGTTACAGGCATTTGCAGCTGCTCAAATGGCTCGAGGTGCAGCGTGCGCTGCTGCGTGACCAGTCAACGCTGTCTGACGCGGCCTTTCAGGCCATTTTTGAGCGCGGCAGCCACCCCAAGTTTGCTGTGCTTGTGAGCACTGACGGGGGCAAGCCATACACTACACAGCAGGCATGGCGCACAGGCGTCATTGCGCAAGACCTGCAGTATGACCAGACAGAGGCAGTCTCTGACAAGTCAACTGCTGCAGGCAATGGCAGTGGCCGCTTCAAAGGCCACAACCGCTTCAATGGCAATGGCAATGGCAATGGCGGTGGTAATGGCAGCTACAAGAAGGGCAAGTTTGCTGCCAAGGGAGGTGTCTCAAAAAAGGCAGACCACTCCAAGTACATCTGCAGGATATGCAACAAGCCTGGCCACGGCCCCTGGGACAAAGATGCAGAGGGCAACTGGGTGTGCCCCAAAAAAGTGAGTGGCACAGAGTTAAAGGCAGCCAGGCAGCACCTTGCTGTTGCTGTGCTGTATGGGCAGTGTCAGTCGCTTCCTGCAGCTTCTGCCAGCACTGTGCCTGCTGCTGCCAGCTCTGGTGCCACAGCACCTGTTGTTACTGAGCGTGCAGTGCGCAGTGCCATCTTCAGGGCCTGCTTATCGCACCCAGACACATTCCTGTCTGATGCTGCTACTGCTACTACCAACGCTCACACTCTCGTGTCTACGCTACTCCCCGCATTTGTGGGTTCAACAGAGCAACAAGACATAATACTCTGCGAGGCCTTCGCTGCGGCTGATGCCTGCAATGAGCGACGAGTTCAGCTGGCTGCTGCCGCTGTTCCTCAAGAGCGGGTGGCTTCGGCCCCTGCCTGTCAGCCCTATACGGCATCTGAGTCTACTGACCAGGCCTTACCTGTTCCAGGAGGTGCAGAGTCTGCCAGTGTTGCTGCGCAACCTGGCGTTGTAGAGCAGGGGTCTGCACGTACTGTGCAGTCTGCTGCTGCAGAACAGGGGTGCGCACATTCTGAGCCACCTGCTGTTGAGAGTGCTTTTGAGAAAACACATATGCCAATTAGTGGCGCAGTGTTTGACTCTATTCAAGCTGAGTTGTTACAACCTTGTACAACGGATGCGTATGCTGTCTCGCATACTGCTGTGTGCACAGATTTTGCTGTGCCACCCTGTCATCCCTTTAGCGTGGATTCTAGTCCACCTAACAGTCAGCTTGGTAACCAGATATTCTGGATTCATGTTCCTGCCTCTGTCAGGGCTGACTATATCAGTCTTTATAAGCGATACAAACTAGCAAATCCATCAGCTGGTGCATGTATTCTACTGCCTTTCAAGCTGCCAGTTCATCAGCTAGACTTGATCAAGGGCATGCAGCTTATGCATGTTTACAGTACAGGCACACAGCTGTTCACTGATCCTATAACAGGCAAACCAGTGCGATGCAGATGCACGTTTGCTTTGTGGCATGATGCTCCAAAAATACAGCATAACGCAGATGCTTCCTGCAATCCCTCACACACTGACGTACCTATGGCTGAAGCTCCTGCTGATACTGCTCCTGCCAGCACTAACGCTGCTGTTCCTAAGCGGCACACAATGCAGGCAGTCGTGCACGTGGCAGGTGCTCCAGCCAAGGCCCTATTCGACAGTGGTGCTGGTGGTGGCAACTTCATCTCCAAGCGTTACTGCTCCCTCAATGGCATCAAGCTGTCTACTGCTTCTCCCCCAATATCCGTGGTAGGAGTGTTACAGAGTGCAGCAGATGCATCCAGTTGCTGTAAATTGACAGTACGTATGTCGTTGATGTCAGACACACTGGTGTTCTATGCCATTGATATGCCAGGAACTTTTGATCTGATCATAGGTGATATCTGGCTGCATGACAGGCAAGCTATCATGGATTATCCTAAAGCCTGCTGTTATGTGTACAAAAACGGACGTAGATATACGATTGAAATGACCGACTCGTCTCCTAACAGCTGTTCTGCAGCTGCGAAACCACACGATAACACAGATGCGAGTGACAGCAATACTGCTGACACCCCGCATGTAATCGGCTATGCTAAGGCCAAACGCATCTTGCATAGTGGCCCTGGCGTGTGGCAATGTATGGTTGTCGTTCGCGACAAAAAGCCAGACATCCCTGTAACTGTTGGGGCGATGGAGGGCACTACTATAGCTACCTCAGCAGTGCCACCTGCTGCTCCTAACAGTCCCAATACACAAGCCGATCTGCTCCAACCAGAGCAAGTACAGAACATCGTGTCCTCTTTCCCTGAGGTATTTACAGACGAGCCACCCTTTGGGGGTTCTCAAATCGCTTTGGACATAGAAGTCATTCCTTTTGAGGGTGACAAACCCATTCTACGGCCTATGTTCCGGTACAGCCCGCTTGAGATGGAAGAGATGCAAAAGCAAATAGCACAGCTACTGCTTCTAGGCTACATACGGCCAAGCTCTTCTCCATTTGGCTGTCCAGTTTTGTTTGTCAAGAAACCAAGAAGCACAGAGCTACGTATGGTGATAGATTATCGCCATCTCAATCGCTTAACCAAACGCAACGGTTTCCCGTTGCCAAGGATCGACGTGCTGCTTGATCATCTTGCTGGTGCAAAAGTCTTTAGCCTGGTTGATCTACGACAGGCTTACCATCAGTGCAAGTTACAACCTACTGATGTTCCTAAAACGGCTTTTCGCACACCTTTCGGTCACTACGAATTCCTCACACTGAGCTTCGGGCTAGTAAACGCACCTGCTGCTTTTCAGTCCGTAATGAATCGGATCTTTTCGCCGATGCTTTACAAGTACTGCTTAGTCTATTTGGACGACATACTAATTTTCAGTAAGTCAGCAGTAGAACATGCCCTGCACTTACGTGCAGTGCTTGACGTGCTCAAAGCCAATGCTCTCACTGTGGCAATTCACAAGTGTAACCTTAACCAGCCATCCGTTCTCTTTCTGGGACACATCGTGTCGGCTGCTGGTGTGGCAGCAGATCCAGCAAAAGTAAACGCGTTGCAAGACTTTCCGATTCCAAAGGAGCGAGGCATCCATGGTGCAGTGCACGGTTCACTCTGTACACTCCGTGGACGATATTCGTTACATTCCGCAGCCATTCCGCAGCCATTCTGCAGTCACACCGCACATTCGGTGCGCTCTGCAGCACTGGCACAGGGTCATTTACCACCGAAACATGCAGGAACGGCACAGTACAAATACAATATAATGCTCGAATTCACAGGGCACCGCCTGCGGGCAGAGAAGCAATGCACCACCGCCCTGCCACAGCAGCAGCATGCTCAGCATGCCTACCACGTGGTGTGCACATTGACCCCGTCTGGTGTGTAGCTAGGCATCTGCCCTGCATGCATGCTCAATGTGAAAAAACAGCACAGCAACATCACCTGTATTGCTTGTAAGCATAAAGGTACAGTGCACTGACCATGATTATCAGAATGCGCAACCACCCTTCACCCACGAAAAAGCGAGATGGGTACAAGCAGCTGCAGCTGTAGTGACTAACCACTGGTCAGTTCATGAACATCAACCTGTCAATACATGAGCGCACAGGCTGCGACGCAACAACCCACATGACAACCTGAAGTTGCTGACGTTGCAGCTGCATGCCTTGTTTGCCGGTGTCGCAGCACTATGGCACAAGCAAGAGCTCACAACAATCCTAAACCCTTGCACTGCGGTCCATTCTGTAAGGCAGCAGCTATCCTCTGGCTGCAACCAGTGTGTGCAGCAGTCAGGCAGGTACAAAGTGGACCGCTGCTGCATACTATGCTGTTGATAGTATCAACCTAAATTGAATCGTCATCGCTGGTGGTCATGCCCTTGTCGTCCTCCTCACTGCTGCTGCCAGACTCAGCGCTCTGCTCATCTTCCAGCAGCTCATCACTCTCTAACTGCTCTGCTGCCTTTGCTGATGGCTTGGGCTTGCGGCCGCTCTTGGTGGCATTGCGAGCAGGCACCTGCGCAGTTGCAGCTGCTTCCAAATCAGCCGCAGCAGCCCTCTTGGCCTTCTTGTTCCTGCCAGACGTGCCTGCAACCTTGTGGACAGCGCCCAGCAGACCATCTTCCCCCTGCTGCACGGCTTTGCCAGCAGCCGCACGGCTCCTGCTGTTGCGCTTCTGCAGTACGCCTGTGTAACATAGCAGCTCGCTCAGCCCCTGGCACCAGGAAAGTAGGTCTACAGTAGGCATACTGCTTGCACTAGTACTTTTCCTGCTGCTCTACTCACTGCAAGCCTAACATCAAGCGTTGCTGCCCTCAGTACACAGTGCGGTGATACCAGTTCTTTCATCAACTGCCGTACTCGGCAGGCTTGAGGCCTGCTGGGCTCAAGGCGTATCGTGTGCATACACCCACCTGGAAGACGCTGGCTGAGCAGCAACGTGCCAATAGGAACAGTTGCAGCAGCCTGCAAACATGGTAGGTGTCAGCATTTTCACACGCACGCAGCTGGGACGCCCCTGCTGGCCCTGACCTTGCGGCGACTCACCAGAGCCGGTGCAGTGCTGTATTGCACAGCAAGTTATAGCTCCTGTGCAGCAATGCTGCTGTTGGGCACACCGCCATGCACGAGGCGCGGGATCAAGCCCGGCCGGCACTCAATCATGTGTCACATCATAAACATCATCTTCGAAGAGCATCGCTCGCGGATCAGCGTGCTGCAGCCGTCCAGAGGCCCCTCAGCTGCTGCGAAGGCGCTGCTCCTTGATCTGTGCACTAGCACGCGTGTCTCCCAACTGATAATCCGCAGTGGTCCTAAAATAATGTTCGAGTGTGTTAGACAGAAGCGAATGAGGTTGCAGCCAGCGCTGAGCCGATAAGGCTTTTGCTTCTTGTGCGTGCATGTTTCACAGCAGTTACTGCTTGAATCAATGCAATCAATCGAGTTGAAGGCAATACCAGCGCGCATGATAGTGATGGACTATGAGTCCACAGGGCAGCTGGCTCAAAAGTTTGTAACAGGCTGTTACACCTGTGGGAGGGCCAGCGGCCACGTATTTGGTGGGTCCTGCGACTTCACATCACGAAAATTGTTTACGTTGCTCCGGGGCACGTGCAGCACGCGTTGTCAAGAGCAACACTCCCTTTGCGATGCCCACACTGTGCCACAGCAAGGTCCCGTTGACTCCCCTTAACTCCTGTCACACCCCTCGCCCGCTGCACCGAGTTTGCACTGCACAGCAACCCTGAGGTGTCGCTCGTGCACCATCACCTGGTGGCTGGCGCTCTTGAGGAGCTTGAGCTGCAGCTAGCAGACACCCACAGGGTCAGCGGCTGCTGAGCTACGAGGAATGGCGCGACGAGGTAGCAGTGCAGGGCTTGGCCACAGCAGCAGCAGCAGCAGCAGTAGCAGCAGACAGCCGGCTGGACACTGCCACCGATGGTCCGCACCTGCTGCTGCTGGGCAAGCGTGTGAGCGCTAAGCAGTGGCAGGTCTGGCAGCAGGACGTGCAGCAGTGCCTTGAGCAGAACGACCGCTGGGAGGACTGGCAGGAGGGCTGGCCTGATGCAGTGCAGGTGTGGCAGCATGGCAAAGCTGTGCTAGCTTCCGGGCAGGCCATCGCCTCAACCTCGTCACGCAGCCGCAGCAGGGATGGTGCGCACTTTCTGGTGTACTATGCAGAGGGCGAGGGGCTGGATGAGGTGTGGAAGCCTGAGGTGGCGCGTGCAACCTGCTACCTGCGCTTGCTGCACCCCAGCGGCCTGGTACAGCGTATGGCGCTAGCAGACTTCTGCAGCTTGCAGCCAGTGCAAGAAGACCCAGACTTGGCTGACCTGACACTGCAGGGTCGGAAGGGCAACTTCAATGAGCGCAGCTTCCCCGTGCTGTTGGACTTGATTGCTGGGCCACTGCAGGTGGCAGACAGGCAAGTGACAAGGCAGCGCAGCAATGGCCGCCTGAGCACTTCCATATGTCGCTCTTACCTGCCGTGTCACTTTAGGAGCGGCCAGCCTGGCAAGCAGGTTTCGCGCCGCCACGTTGGGGTGTCAGCAGCAGCAGCTGCAGCAGCAGCAGGTGCAGCAGCACCGGGGGCAGCAGCAGGGACAGCAGCACCAGGGACAGCAGCACCAGGGGCAGCAGCACCAGGGCAGCAGGGGCAGGAGCAGGGGCAGCGTTAGTGACGGATGCCGCGGCAGTAGCACATGTAGATGCATAGGTGACAGGCGCTGCAAATGGTGCAGGGTGTGCAGCAGTAGATGTTGTAGTTAGGCGTAACAGTTGGTAGCCCACGGCACAACTGCAGTAGCTCATTTACGAGTATTCCCCTTGGTTACGTTGTTACCTGTGAGAATAATCACTGACAGTTGGCATGCGTATCTGTCATATCATGTTGGCAGGGTTTGGATTAGGAGCACCAGGTGTGGTGTGCATGTGTGTGCAGTCACTTGCCACGTTTTAGTATTGGTGTGCAGCAATCACAATGTGAACATGAGAGGTTGCAGCAATGCAACAGTCATTTCAGTCTGATGAACGTTGGCTAGGGCAGCCGTGCTTTCAGCAATAGGTTCTTGCAATAAAAGCAGATCTGCTGTGGTACTGGCAACATCACACTAGAGTGCTGCTGAGCCCTACCATGTACAGTATATGCTACGTAGCAGCCAGCACATGTCGCAGTGGTAACTGCCTCTGAATGCTTAGCTTTTGTTGTAGTGCTTTCCCAAAAGAAACCACGACTTGTGTCATGATGCTGCCATTGCAACAGCTCTGCTGCAATGGCAGTGAGCAGTGCTGCCGCAGCTGAGGCTCCGAGCCTGAGCACTGCTGAGCTGGAGCAGCTGCATGTCAGTCACTAGGGGCCATGTTGAGCCTTACGTAGTCTCCAAACCTTTTTAATAATACAACATTTGTATTTTCATACTTTGTTGGTGATTGTGCTGCCCTTGCTGCTTGTGCTTGGCACGGAATGTACGGAGTCAGCCGAGCCAGTCATTCCGCAGGCACACCGCACACTCCGCAGCCACACCGCAGCCACTCGGTGCGTTCAGCAGTCCCCGTTGCCCGTAGTGTATGGGTCACTCACCCACAAAGGCTGTAGCAGCAGAACACCCAACTACTGCCATCGATTGTTATAAGACCTTCTGCGTTGAGCTGCCATAACTGCAGACCATACCATATTCTTTCTCTACGCTGAATCCGGCTCAGGGATCACCGTGTGCCTCACTTGGGCACCACGCCGACAGGGAGCCTGTAACACTGCTCGAGAGGACACGCATCAATGGCTGCCTCAAGCAATCATATCTTTTTTTCTCATATCATATCTTGTCGTGCTGCGTGGCTGCATGTGGCTGCTAGCTGAGCTGCAAACGAGCTGAAGCTATAACGGGCTTTCCCGAAGCTGTAACGGGCCATCCCGGGGTTGGTCTTGTCCACACACCACCAAAGAGGAACACACCACCACCGAAGAGGAACACACCACCACCGAAGAGGCTGCGGTCACCAACAGCCTATGAGTGGACATGCTGGCAGGCCAACAGATCTAACACTGTCTGTGACACAAGTCAACGCCTGACAGCAATCCACACAGTGACACAGATCGCATGCTACAACCCATTCAAGCCATAGCATCAGCGCCATCGGCCCCGCGTCCCACCGGGGCAGAAAGAGCGCACAGGGCAATGGTGCATTGGTCTGCTGCTTAGCACAATCAAGCCAACTCAGCAGCAGGTACTGGTAGCCTGCTGTCATAACACGGTTTGAAACTGCCGTTTCCACCATTCTTCATTTAGGCATGATTAACGGGCAGTCTGTTGGAATGAGTTGCAGTTGACTGATTGCGTCCATGTTCATGCACACAGAATGTAGGTGTTACACAGCACTAGCATGCCACACGCCTCGTAGCACGGCCTACAAGAGATGAGCAATGTTCAACACAACACCTGCAATGCCACTGCAATGGACAGGACTTCACCAGAGACCTCATTTGTACACTACGCCTGCCCAGCAGATAGAAAAACTGGACTCATGACCGAGTATGTACGACAGAAATTGATTATCCAGCGCGTGCTGACACAACAAGTAATGGCCATTCACGAATGCCTTTCATCAAACGACAGCGCTAACGAACCTGACGCTTTTCACACCTTGCTACAGTTTGTACCAACCTGTGCACGCCCCGAGTTCCAAAACGGGCCTGCTCACAAGGCTGTCCACAAACCCAACTGTGGTCCAAAGCGCACAGCCACCCTACAACCCTACCATTCAGTGGGGCCCTTGTACACCCTGTCTGCCCTTGCAAAGCACTCGCCGAGACGCCGCCCACTGACGCGCCGCCACACCCCCAGGGCTCAGCAGCAAGCCCAGGCGAGCGCATGCACGCACAGACAGCTGCTGGCCCCCGCAGCAGCACACAGGCACTCCACAAGGAGCTGGCCACTCATCCCAGCAGCCACTCGCAAGCTGCTGGATGAGCAACTGCTGCACAATCAGTTGACTGGCCACACCTGAACAGCCCAGCAGCAGCGGTGCCGATGCCGTATCTGCTGCTGCCGGCATGCCAGCGCACGCATCATGGCAGCAGCATGACGGCCGTGACCACAGCGCTGGGGCAAGGGCTTGCGCCTCCCAGCTGCACAGTGGCAGGTGCACAGTGGGCCTGTGCATCAAGCTCCAAGGACACTCAGCCTGCCTGCTGCTAGAACTGGTTACTTCAACGGCAGCTGCTGTCGGAATCACGCTCTGTCTTGATGAGCACTACTAAACTGACGACCATACCAGCAACCTGCTGCTGCTGCTGCTGCTTACACATAGAAGTTTGTCCTGTCTGCTGTGGCTCCAACCTGCTTCAGCTTCTTCATTATGCGAGTGAAGTACTCCTGCAGTGTAGCGGGGCAGCAGCAGCAGCAGATGCAGCAGCAGACAAGGTAAGCGACTGACACAGCGCAAACCACAGGCCAGCTGCAACAGCACGCAGCAGAACATGCTGCAGAAGCAGCACGCTCAGCCACCAGGAGCAAGTGTGAGCTGCGGGTGCACGCAATGCACCAGAATGTGGTGCACCATTGATAGTTTCCCAACGTCATCAGCAGCGTTCCAGCATTTCTCCTGTGTTGCCCCAGCAGGTGGTTGTATAACAGCGCGTCATTACGGTGTCAACGGCCAGAACGTACACAGCACTTGCAACCAACGGCAGCCCCCTGGCACCGCGGCCGCCACATGCCGCCCTGGCCCCCACCTGCAGGTAGTCGTCCAGAGACGTGATGGACGCGGGGTCCACGCCCAGCAGCGCATACGTCTCCTCCATGGGTGCAGTCCACGCCTCGTTGCCTGCCAGCACCTCAGCAAACGCCTGGCAGCAGCAGCAGCAGCAGCGAGCAGCAGTGTTGACAAAGAGGCATGCCAGGAGAAGAGATACCACGCTAGTACATGGACAGAGTTGCACACCGCCACATGCCACATGACAGCAGCAGGTGGAGGCACCGACGGTGCTGCACCACCCCAGCAGTGCCGGCCGTCCCTACGCGCCACCTCACAGCACCTGCTGGGTGAATGAGCCGCCCGGTGCCTTTCAACAGCATGCAGCCCCAGCTGGCATTTGTCATGTGCAGTACCAACCAGGTTTTGCAGCAGCAGCAGCTGCAGCTGCCCCGCCCGGCCAGCAGAGCACGCACCCGCCCCAGCAGCCGCAGCTGCCGCCCCTGCACTCACCAGCCTGTCTGCCGCGTCCTTGGCCCAGTCGGCGCCCTTGAGCAGCCCCCGCGTGCCCTTGAGCAGCCAGGTGGGCACCGTGCTGACCTGCGCCCTGCTGTCGCTCAGCTGCTCGCACTTCTCGATGACCTCCTTGGTGGTGTAGGCGCTGGGGCCGGCCAGCGTGAGCGTGCGGCGCGTGCAGGCGTCGCTGCGCAGCGCTGCCAGCGTCAGGCGCGCAATGTCCTGCAAGCAACAGCAGACGGCAGGGAGAGCGGCGTGCCGGTTGTACCCTGCGCCAAGCGAGGTGAGATGCAGTGTGGTCTGGCACGATACAGGGCACCACCACAAGGCTGGGTGCAGCAGCTGCATGGTGTGCAGCATGTTGATGCAGCTGCAGCACCACACGCCGCGCCCTGCTGCCGCTGCGCAGGTGCTGCGTTGCCAGCCTGCCCTGCCTGTCAGCGCATGCCTGGCTGTGTGCCGGCCAGGCTGCGGCAAGCCCACCAGCAGCAGCAGCAGCAGCGCCAGCGCTAGCGCCTCACCTGTGTGTCCATGTATGCTGTGCGGCTGTCGTCGTTGGTACCCCACACCTTCCTGTCCTCGAGGATGGGCACTGCGTAGTTGCCAATCACGGCCTGCATGCACGGCAGGGCGGCAGCAGCAGCAGCAGCAGAAGCAGCAGCAGCAGCAGCAAGGAAGTGGCAGGAAAGCACGACAGGTGCAAAGACGAGTTAGGGCCTTGTGCGATGTGTGCAGCAAGCAAGCCACAGCTGCAGAAACGTCTGCTCTGCAGCAGCAATTCTTTACCGGGTCGCGGTGCGTGCAGCAGTGCACCCGCTGCACGATGATACATGCCACTCCACAACCTGCGTCCCACCACAGCAACCCTGCTGCTGCTGCGGCTAAGCAGCGTGGCTGGTGCTGACGCGCAAGCTGCTGCACTGCCGACCACACCCTGCCACTGCTGGCACACCCACCGATGCTGCTGCTGAGTGTGAGCCGTGCCGTGTGGCGCCCACCTGGTGAAAACCGCAGAGGCGCAGCACCGTGTAGTCCAGTGCTGTGGCTGCCAGGAACTCCTCGGTGGCCGCCTTGATGTTCATCAGCGGCACCTCGGGGTGCTTGTTGCAGTTGAAGATGGACATGAACATGTAGCGCTTGATGCCCATGGCCTGCAGCAGCAACACACAGTGTGAGTGACGAGCGGCCGCAGCCAGCGATGCACAGACGGACCTGATGTCACTGCCTAGGCCTCACTTGCATGCCATCAACACCAGCGCCAGTGCAATGGCAACAAAACTCTACACGAAAGAAACTGCAGCACTTCACGGCACCCTTCCATACCAGACGACGGCCACTTGAGGCCACTCAAGGCAAACCCGTGTGCAACTCAGTTATACAAGAAGTCGCCAGCACAGCGCCAGCAGCGGCTCCACAGGCACGCACCTGCGCACACTGGATGAGCGCCACCTTGCCCTCCCAGTCCACCTTCTGCGTAGACTCCTCAGGCCGTGCCGTGGCGCAGTCTATGATGGCGCTGATGCCAACCAGCGTGGCAGGCAGGCTGGTGGGGTCGGTCAGGTCAGCCTGCAAGCGGCGCCGCAGCGTTCAGCGTGACGCACGGCGGGCTGGGCAGGCTGCTGCAGCCAGCTTGTAGGGGCAAGTCTGCGCATGCAGCTGATCCTGCCCTGCTGCCATGGCTGCTGTTGGTCATATCAAAGATGACCAACCATCACAGGTATATCTTACCCTCCTGCACCTGCCATAACGCTTTCCTGCAAGCCTGCGGCTGCCCTGCTTGCAGCTGCTGCCTGCATAACCGCGCACCTGCACTGTGGTTGCTCCCCAGTCCCGCAGGAAGTCTGCTGGGTTCATGCGCGGCTTCACGATGCAGCGGACCTCGTAACCCTCATCCAGCGCCTTACGCACCACCTGCCTGCCTAGTGTGCCTGTGCCGCCAACCACCAGGATGCTGTTCTTGGCCACAGGCGTGCCAGCGCCTGCAGCTGCTGTGCACTGCAGACGGCATCTGCGTGCCCGGGATGCTGCAGGAGAAGACAGCATATGCCAATATGCGCAAGGGAAAGGTGAGACAACGAGCAAGGCGTGCTTGCTGCTGAGGTGGGTGCAGGTGGTGCTACTGCTGCCTTGTGGGCACTTCGACACCGCTGTGCTGGGCTGAGGATCCTGGTAGGCATGTGCAATAATTCATCCATCCAATAACACCGGTGATAGCGTGCAGAGGGAAGTGAATCAACACAGGACTTGCTGTGTGCGTCCACACACAAGCGAGCACCGAACACCGCACACCTGGCGCTAAATGTGGGGCACGTCTGCCAACCCATGTTAGTTGTCTGCAAAATGATTGGCTTGAGAACCTGCTCTGCATTGTGCCTGCTGCTGAGCAAACCAAATCAAGCTGGTGGTGATGGTGCACCGTGAGCCACGCAACAAAATCGGCTTAAGCTGTTTACGTCAACAATCACGTACATACACAAATTTGAATCACAAACGTAAAATGCAGGGAAGATCGGTTACAGGGATGAACAGCACTCCCGGTCACTGTCATTGTCACCACGCGGTGGCGCCCGGTGCGAATACAACACACTTACAGGGGCAGTGGTAGTTGCAGCTTGAGCACATGTTGTATGTATGTAAGTGAATTACAAGATGTCGGCACCCTCTCAAGCACCACATTTGCAACCTGTGTGGCACACCACTTGCAATAGGCTAGCAGGTTGCTGCTGTGCTTCCTGTGGTGCTCGTCTGCTACCTGCAGATGGGGTCAAACTCCGCGTCATCTGTCGAATTTGGATAGCATATCCTTTGGTGCTTATTGAAGGCCTCCTTGACTCCTCCGCCGGCAGATCTGCTGACAGAAGACTGCTGTGTGCTGGCCAGCATGTGTGTCCCACACAACTGCATTGCGTGGCTGAAGCCCGGCCTTGCACCTGTGCGCCAGCTTCATGGCTTAAGTTATCACAATCGTAGAAACTCCCATGAAACCAAGCAGCATCTCAACATGTAATTGTTTTAAATGCAAGGCAGTCTGATCTACAACTGACACGTGCAGGCGTGTTGTACTAGCAGGCGGCACGCTGACTGCAGCTTGTTCCATATGTCAGCAGTAGCAAGGCTGCTTACTTGACTCAGCTAGGGAGGTCTGTGAACTGCTGATGTTTATGTCACGTCCTCTGAAAGCACTCTCTGATGCAGTAGCGGCTGTACCAGCTTGGCTTCACAGCCTGTTATGAAGTCTTGCATCCGCATGCTGCAATGGACTACGGCATGTACTTGCCAAGGGGCCGCCATTGTGTCAATATGTCATTAAGTCCAGACCTTGGAGCTCAAGCCAGCAGTACGCCGCAACCCTGCAGAGCAGCATTGCACTTTTGCGGTTGAGCAATGAATAATTCATGATATCATTGCTGAAGCATAAGGATCTGCGTGCAGAGCAATTAATATGCCTTCATGCAGCCTTTACCAGTGTGAAACGCACTGCATTGAAACAAACCGGACTCTGTGGCATTAGGAATATCAATAACAGACGTGTTAAGCCAGCCGGAGACATGTCGAGAAGAAGCATCACTCTAATGCAGCAGCAAAGCAAGCAGGCAAGCAGTGTCACCCTACCCCTGCATGCGAGGCTGCGCATGTAAGCAAAGCTGGCTCCACCCACTGTACTGCGCCTTTGGTTGCACTGATGAACACGTAGCAAGCATCCGAGTCCTGGCCTCACATGTGGTCACATGTGAGGCCAGCAGTGCTAGCATGCGGAAAGCCAGTCAGCGGCGTCTGCTGTGCTTGCAGGCTCAGAAACAAGGCCTGTTTCAGTCCTGTGTCTTGAAGTTGTTGCAGCATGCTGCGCAGTGTGAACAATACACACATGGGTGCACCCACACGTGGTGTCAGCTTGCTTGCATGCACAGCATTGCATCATCATCATCATCATCATATTACCCATTCAAGCCATAGCATCAGCGCCATCGGCCCCGCGCCCCACCGGGGCGGAAACAGGAGGGAGCACTGCTCCAGAATGTTTGCATGCATTGCGCACATCCCAAGACTTGACAAGAAAAGCAGCAATACACGGTGACACCATTCGACATCTTCCAGAACTGCCCCAAATATCATCAGATACAAGTGCAACACCTTGATTGATGAATCAGCGATGGACAAAACGCTGCGCAACTTTTCAGCGCAACCAGGCAGGGTTCTGATCTCAGCAAACATACTATCCCTCTGAGCAGAAGTAGCAGGGCAATCAAACATCAAGTGTGACAAAGACTCAACTTCTGCACCACAACAAGGACATCCTGAAGTGGAGTTAGCTCTGCGACCCCCAAACTGACTAGTACGCTCATGTACACACAGACAACCCATACGAACACGCATAAGCAATTCAATACCACGTGGTATTGCCACTGACCGCAAGTACGGCCTAGGCCTCCTGAAACCCATAGCATCAACATGAGCGGGATGCACCGTCTGTGCCATGAGCCACATACCGACTCAGAGTGGAGTGTTCCAACGTGTCACATGCAATCCTTTCAGCATGTAGTGTTCTGACCTGCTTGTTGACATGGCTCTTGCACGCACTGGCTCTGCCTTCCGCGGTCACAACATTCACACCATACTTGCACAGCAGGCTCTGCACATACTTGTGCCACGGTGTCACCACCACAGCACCACTAGGACGCCTCCATTCAGCTGTAAACACTTGATTTGGCAGCCGAACGCCCTGCATACGCTGAATCCTGTAGTAGTACTCCAAAGCCCTCTGATGAAGCCGCATATGCAACGGTTTGACATCCCATTCTGCCAAGAGAGCTGAATAGCATGGGCGCTCCTGGCCACAGCGCATTGCGCATTTCATGATGTCTGTCTGCACTTTGTCAATCATCTGCAGTTGCCTAGCTGTGGACGGAAACCAAACCTCACTGCCATATTCAACAATGGGACGGACACACGTCAGCAACAGTATGCGTTTAACCTCCACACTGATGCTGCGGCTCTTCCAAATTGGCATGAGCGCACCCTTCACACGTTGCACCTTAGCCAACATCTTCTCAAAATGTGTGGTCCATGTACAGGTATTGTTGAACCACAGGCCAAGATAGCAGTACTCCGATACAACAGGCACAGGGACATTGTTCCAAACAATGCCGGAGTCGACCAGCTGGCTGGTCTGTCTTGCTGGCAGCACATGCATGACGGCAGACTTCAAGCTGTGGAGCTTGAAGCGCCACTGGCAATTGTGATTGTAGACAGTTGCAGCCACAGCCTGAACTTCAGACAGAGACCCGCAGACAGCAACAAAGTCATCAGCCTGCATGGCTGCCACAACTTGGCCTGCAGGTCCGTCACGAGGGCCCATGAGGGTAACGCCAGGGTGCTTTGCATGCACGTCACGCAGCAATTCGTTGATAAACAACAGGTACAGTGTGGGCGAAATAACATCACCCTCATGCAGGCCAAGATCGCAGGTGAACCTATCCGTGGTGCAACCCGCATGAGACACCACATGCTGTGCGCCCTGATACAAGTTGTACAAGACACGGAACATCTTGCCACGCACACCCTTATCCCACAGCTCCCGGAACAAGCCATCAAGCCAGACCGTAGGGAATGCCTTGAAGGTGTCAACGAACAACACATATGACTCCTTTCCCTCAGCTTCCTGCCATTAAGGACCTCGCTGAGCACGCTTTGATGGTCAGCACAACTGCGCTTGGGGCGGAATCCGTTCTGACTCTCGTGCAGCAGCGGCGCCGCTGCTGCTGTAGCAGCAGTTGCGCGTGGCTGCTGCTGTTGCTGCTGCTGTTGTGCTGAATGCTGGCCTTGCTGCTGCTGCTGCTGCTGCTGCTGCTGCTGCTGCTGCTGCTGCTGCTGCTGTGCTTGTTTTTGCTGCGCAGCATTGCATGAGGGTCAGGAGTCCTATGACTCTGCTTTACCCTTGCTTTTGTCTTTTTTGGGTTAGAGTGCTGCTGCTTCTTTCATGTAGCAGATCAAAGCGGGCTGAGCTATGGTTTGAGGTGTGCCCAGCACACTGTTTCTCTGCGCTACAGGTATGTTTGGATATTGCAGGCCTTGCTGCAGGAATGCGTGCCTGCATGGCAGCCCACTCGGAGCACCAGGAGAACTTGGGCGGGGGTCTCCTGGTCCAGCATTGCTTGAGGTGCGCAGTTTTGCATTTACCTGGAGCCCAGGAGCCGTTAAATCCGTTCTTTTACACTGTGCATTGCAGGTGTCAAATTTGGTGCATGCCAAGTGTTGCTGTTATGCATGGCTTTTAGAAGTACTGGTGTATTGCTGCTTTTCTTGTCAAGTCTTGGGATGTGCGCAATGCATGCAAACATTCTGGAGCAGTGCTCCCTCCTCTTTCCGCCCCGGTGGGCGCGGGGCCGATGGCGCTGATGCTATGGCTTGAATGGGTAATATGATGATGATGAGAAGTACTGGTGCTGCTGGGACAGCCTGTGACGCGGTGCTGATCTGTTCTCACTGTGTGCGCACTGTGGCCCTGCTGGGGTATTTGCTTTAGTATACATCATGACAGATACTGTTGCAGCCCTTTCGCAGCCGCAGCACCTTGACCTGCTGACCTGACCTGCTGACCTGCTGACCTAGCAACGTTGAACAGCAGCAGCAGCAACAGCAGCAACAGGCGTGAGTAACGGTCGGAAAATTTTGCAGGCATACATGCATCCCCCCATCGCAAAACACACAAAACC